>ARYC01004046.1:0-23618 GCA_000711775.1 Oxytricha trifallax
TTCTTATAATTAATTATAAAAATATAATAATTATTTGTTCTTGTTGACTTCAGTTGGATTTGGAGTCCTAGCCATTATCCAAGCATTTGTGCTGATAGGCACCTACTAATACAGATAAGGAATAAATCGCGACTTCATTATTCTTCTATTTTCCCATTTAGTATTCATTGGATGTATCCTGGTAGCTCTCAAGCCGTAAGTCATTCATAATTAAACAAATTTTGTAGAATATTCAGGAATAACATGAGATTGGCTATCCTTGTAGGGGGAGTGGTGATTGGTGCTACAAATTTATTCATATTTCAAAAGCCTCACTTGATTCCCTGCAACATTTTACTCTTGGCAGCTGCTCTCTATGTATTGGGCATCAACCCCATGGTCCTTCAATATATAACACTGGTCAGCTAGGGCCTTACTTACAAAGAATTCTTGTCCAGAATGAGTTCCTCTCAGACTTTCAACATTGAAGATAAAAGGAAGCATTTGTCAAGGAAGCAGAAATTAGACAACTTCGTTAAGTTTATGTTCAAGAAGAGAAGGTACGACTCAAACATCCCCAAGAAGTTCGACTGAAATGCTTCTAAGTAAATGAATTAAGCTAAAAATATATAAAATAGTTGCGATGAAGAGGAGCACCATCATCCACACGCTCATCACGAATACTCATAAAATGGTCCTTACTAGCCCTAAGGGTATAGCTACGACGGCTTCAGTCACAGTGAAACTGATACTCCACCCCGATGCCTGGGTTGTTCCTTAATAATGATAATATAATTAAAAACGCATACCTTTTACTCAATTTATGAAAATTTACTATCTTTTTATATCATTATTTCTTTAAAGAATGGTATAAATAGATAATTTATTGATAATTTTTATATTTAAGAATATTTTTTATAATTAAAACACCTATTCTGCATATAATACATTTAACGCGGAAGTAAAAATGATAAATTAATCGAACATTAATAATAAATTAAAATTAATATAATCTATTTGGGTAATAATTATAATATAGAAATTCAACATTAGAATTAATGAATTAAAATTTAAACATAAATTATTCTAAAAAATTTGATATTTCATTTTTTGAATAACCTATTTTTAATTAAAAAATATTTCAAATACTTTGATGAATATTTCTAGTAATCTCGGTATAACTCAAACTATTATATAAAATGAAAGATGATGATTAAAGAAATAGAAAAAATATTATATATGAATTATATGAATCAAATTATTATAGTTGGGAAACTCTCCTCATTCAGAAAGATTGTAAATCAAGCAGATTTAGCAAAAATCTCATGATTTAGATTTAAATTGTAAAATGTCAAAAAGATTCTGCCTCTATACTCTAATATCCCATAATAAGATGGACAATATTTCTCAATTTTAACTATATCTAGTGACTGTTTTTAGATATTTTAATTCTTTGATCTACTCTCTGTGCTAATGTAAAAACCTATAAAAGATTAACAGGTTATTTGGATGTTTTTGAATTTATTTTTATTGATCAATTATTATCACAAAGAATAAAAGTATTTCCATCTGGTATTAATTAGTTTTATAACCCATCCATCTCTTATACTATTTTATAAAATGTATATTGATATAAAAGAAACACTTAAAATGAATATTAATAATAGTATACTTCTTATAATTAATATTTTTTATGATACATCAACAACTTTTTTTTGGAAACAATATTTAATAATTAAAAATATCAAAGAGTCATTTTGTTTTATAATTTTAATTTAATAGCATAAAACAATAAATTTAATAATTTTAATTAAAATAATTATTAAAAAATTCTAGCTTTTTCACAATTAATTTATAACAATGATCAATTATTTTTCATAAACTCTGTTTAGAATTTTTCCAAATAGTGAACTGTTTTTCAATATTTAAGGATTAAATATTTTAAATTTTGGAGAGGAATTTTTGCTTAAATAAACCAGTTTATATTTTAATTTGCTATAGACTTCTTATTTAAAAATTATAATTTAAAATTGAATAAAAAATCTTTGAATAAAAAAAATTATATTGGAATAAAAAAATGTAGTTTAATTTAAATTTTTCAACTTAATAAAATAAATTCCTTTTTAATGTGTAATGAAATTTCCTCCCCTTATAAATTCTTGCAATTTATCTTAATAAGGAAACTCTTCTAAACTCATTACATCAAGTTCAATTTCAACTTATTTAAAGCTTTCAAATCTGAATTCAAAAGTCAAAGAATCTTGGAGTTAATTTAAATTTCCGAAATTAACTTTGTCACAATAAAAAACAATTACATCGAAATCTATGCTAATTATTGATTCAATCAGATCTTAAATATGCATTTCAAATTTAATGACTAAATGAATTTATAGTAAATTATTCGCCATATATTAAAATATTTGGGTAATGACTTCTTAATAGGATTAGAAAAAAGTTTATGTTTATAGCAATAAAGAAAAATCTTAACAAAAGATGTCAGATTATTTTTTATCTAAAATACTTTAAAAAAATAAAAGATTCTCAATTTCATACGTTTCAGAGATATTTATAGATTAAATGATAGTTAGAAGCATTTTGTAAGAAGTTCTTATAATCAACAATTTTTAAAATTTTAAATTATGGAAAGTTTTAGCAAAATGCTTCTAATTTTATAAATCTATAAGTATCTCTGGTAAATAAGCAAAAGAGACTCTTAAAAATTTTCTTTAAACATTTCAGATAAAAAATAGCCTGAAATAGTTTTTTTTAAAAAAAATATAGCATTGTTCCTTCCAAAAAGTGCATACCCAAATATTCCATTAAAATTATTTTAAAACTAATTTAACGAATGGAATGTTAATTGAAGATATTCTAATTATTGATATATCTTAAGACTATTTTGAATTAATTGGTCATTATTAATAATGCTGTATCTTTAAACTTCCTTCAAAAACTTATCATTAGCTTCATAAATTTAATCTAAATAATTTATTTTGATGCTTTTTAATTAATATGTACTAAATGAAAAATCTTTGAAGTCTTAGTATGATTGACGATTTTCAAATTATTCAAGTTGCTTGTTAGATTCAAAAAAAGAAGTATCTAAAAATATGCATTGTTCTATAATTAAATGTTTCATATTTCTCAAGTTGCTTCGATTAGATTTTGAAAAGAATTAACTAAATTTTGACCTTTAATCAAGTTTTTTAATTATGCATTATTTCAAATGAACTTATTTGAATACTTGTAAAGATGGAATTAAATTTAAAAAACTCAAACCTAAGATCGATTAATTGATTGTTACTTTATTAAATTAGGTTTCATTTTACTATTTCTCATTAAACTCTACAATTTAATTTAATTTTATTAGACTTTTCTGATCTATGCAATCAAGTTCAAAAGTTTTAGTTGAATATAAAAAATTATAAGACAACTATAGAAAGGTTCGCCAACCAAGCTTTAAAATTGCTAGTCATAAGCGATAATTTTCTCCTTTAGTAAACTTCAGCATATCCTAAAATTAGAATAGGTCTTATTATACAATGACCAAATATTTATTTGTATCAAAGCCTAATATTCTCCCCTTTTCATTTCACACTTTAATTATAGAAGATTATAAGTTGAATTAGAATTAAATAGTGAAACTATTTAATTATTTTAATTTTGTTCACTTAATATAAAAGTTCAAAATTTATATTAATAAATTCTTATTGGGTCGTTTTTAATAAATAATTCTACAAATTTATATAGTTTTCACAGTTGATGCTCAGTATTTTACTATGAAATACATAAGTAATATCATTCATTAAACTACAGTACTCTATTAAAATTTTAGCTGAGGTATATCACCCACCCCCCACTGATTGTTTTTTATAAATAATTAATGTGCTTTTCATTAAAGTTTAAAATTTTATTAAGATTGAATGAGATTTTATACTAGATTATAAATAATTTAATCGAAATTGATGTAAATGAATTTGACAATTTTATAAGTATTATATATTTTTTGAATGGGGCAGGAAACTTCCGAAAGGGGAAGAAAAATACCTGTTTTGCGTAAAAAACTTCTCCTCTTGGGTGCACATAAAATTTTAGGACAGGAAACTCCTCCCTAAAATTTAATGTTTAAAAATATCTTGAATATTAATTAAATAAATTTTAAACCCCGCATCTTTAACATATTAGTATTATTACATAGCAGACAGCAATATTCTTTCTTCTCTTTATAGTTGAGAAGTTATCATATAGTATTCATTAATCGATAAATATAAATATATTAATTATCTAACATTTCTAGGAATCTTTATATTTATGTTTTACTATGTAATTTATTGAAATTAAAGTTCGATTAACTTCAATTTAAGTTTTTACTTTAATATTTCTTCAGCCTTATTAAGTACTATTTGACTTTATTGCTTTTAAATTTCTTTACTTAATTTATTTTCATAATTTTAACTAGAAATTAACAATTAATTTCTATTGCTTTAATTTGATAATGTCAAATCTATTTGATTTTAATTATCAGTAGAATTACATAAATTAGTTGCGCATTGACCCATTTTTATTTAAAATTTATTATAATTAAATTTAGATACTATTTTATTTATAAATTTATTTCACAAAATTGATTTTTCAATTATTAGTTTATTCTATTTATTTTAATTTTTTTAGACAAATTCTAAATATTTAACTAATTTTGTTTCTAAATATAAAAATTAATTATAAATAGTATTAAAAAATAATTTTCATTATAATAATTCATTAGATAAACTCTTTAAATTTAGATAAAGAATGGAAAATATTACTACTATTATTCGAAATAATTGTAAATGATTACTATTTAGTAATAAACTTAAGCCTATAGTATAATTCTTTGAGACTAAAATTATTTATTTAAAAAAATATAGAATAGTATAGAATCCAAGATATTTTACTTATTAATCCATTATTTAATGATAAACTACACCGAATACTTTATAATCGTTGTTGATTTTATTATGATTAAATTATATCACTGATTTATTTTCCTATTAAAAAACTATAGTTATCCCTGAAACTTTACATTTTATAAAATATATGAAAAATAATTTAAGTTCGAAATAAATTTAGTCTTATTTATTTGATAAATTTTGCATTTATCTACAGTGCTTTAATCTTAGTATTTTGAATTTTAAGGTAAAAAATCTTAATTAAAATATTGAAATTTGATTGACAATATTATATCTTAAGTTAAAGCTTGAACTTAAGAAACAATATTATATAAGCCAATAGATATAAAAAATCTCTATAAAAATAAATAATAATATTTAGTTCAATTTCAAACAGAACTAATATAATTAATCATTTTTTATTTGGCTAACTTAATTTATGTAAGATTTTAAATTAAATATTTAATTTAATGATTAATTTTGCTTATAAAGCATCAATTTCAGTAATATTTAATTTATTAAAATGAAATACTTTACCTAATATGAATTTTAAATTTGCAAAAATATGCTTAAATATAAACCTTGTTAATTTACCAAATAAATTTAGAAACATAAACCCATAGCTAACTTGACCAAATAAAAGTTGGGAAAATATGTTCGATTAATGGTTAATCAATTTTTAAATTTAAACTTTAATTTGCATAGAATTTCAATTTTATCAAAGAATGATTGAGAAATATCAAAAAGTTTAAAGTATCAGTTAAAATTAGATACTAAAGAGAGAAGTTTAAGAATTAAATTAAATTCAATAAGTACTTCAGACTTTTAAATTACAAAAATTTAATACATCCAAGAATTAACCAATAATTTTACATTGATAATGGATAAGTAAAACTTTCAGGTATCTCTTAAATTTCTAGATAATTTAAATCATAATAAATGTAATAATATTTATATTGAAGGAAAAGGATTTATGTACATAAATTCCTTAAAAGAAGATATCCTTATTAAGTAAATGACTTTAAATAAATGCGATTTTACAATTTCTCACTTACAAAACTGCATTAACCTGAGTGAATTAAAATACATTGAAATAATAAACTCAGTCATAGGCCTTATGTACAGATAATAATATAATGAAAATAGGACAAACGTAGAGTTTATAAATAAGATACAGTCTTAAACCAAAATCCTTCCCACTACAAAATTAGTTTTAAAATAATGCACAATCATTGATTCAATTTGGTTTGCGAATATGCCACACTTGGAAGAAGTTGAAATAATTAATTGTAATTTCAATGATCATTCTCACTTACAGACATAATTATGGACCAATTTAAAGAATCTTACTATACTATAAATTAATTCAATCAATAATCATGAGTTGGAATATTGACTTTTCTTTTATAGTTGGGGTAAAGTTCTTGACCCGTTAAATTTTTAGTTCTACCAAAATCTTTAATAATTAAAAATTTCCTGCAATAAAATTGAATTTCTTAGAGAAATTCATGACTCATTAAAAAATTGGCAATCAAAATTAAAATTGACAATTGTAACAACTTTTATGACGCAATTAATTGATCTCATAAAAATAGGAACATATCCTTAATAAATATAAGTTAAGTACATTTGTCCATCCCTTTCCATGTTAAAAAGTACTTTTAATTGAATGTAAAATAATGCAATATTTGAGGATGATTTTATGAAAAGTATAAACACTTATTTCATAAATTATCATGGTTTTTATCTAAAAAGAATATTTAATAATAAGTATGATTAGGAAAATGGATAGGCAGTATTTAATGCATAATTATTAAGATTATAGGCTTAAAGAAAAGAAGAATATTTAAAGCAACTATATAATGGAAAAAAGGCATAGAAATCAATGAGATCGATACTCCTTAATTTAGAATAATTTCAAAGCTGTTTGATACTTTAAAAACAGATTTCAGAATGTTTTCATGAGTATAAATTAAACAATTTATTAAAAATAATAATTTTTATCTTAATCTCTAAAATTAAAATTTATAATTTTAAAATCGACCAGTAAGTCTCCCAATGATAATTTATTTATTGCATATATAGTCATTGCACATTCTTGAATAATTGCATTGGAAGACGAAACTTTAAATTTTATAATTTTGTTATTACATTCTAATTGAAACTACAGATCGTTTATGCTGTTCTTATAATAAATTATAAAATAATTATTATTAGTTCTTGTTGACTTCAGTTGGATTTGGAATATTAGCCATTATCCAGGCATTTTTACTGATAGGCACCTACCAATACAGATAAGGAATAAATCGTGACTTCATAATTCTTCTATGTTCCCATTTAGTATTCATTGGATGCATCCTGGTAGCTCTCAAACAGTAAGTCATTCATAATTAAAATAACTTTGTAGAATATTCAGAAATAACATGAGATTGGCTATCCTTGTAGGGGGAGTGGTGATTGGTGCCACAAATTTATTCATATTTCAAAAGCCTCACTTAATTCCCTGCAACATTTTACTTTTGGCAGCTGCTCTCTATGTACTGGGCATCAACCCCATGGTGCTTCAATATATTACACTGGTCGGTTAGGGCCTTACTTACAAAGAATTTTTGTCCAGGATGAGTGCCTCTCAGACTTTCAACATTGAAGATAAAAGGAAGCATTTGTCAAGGAAGCAGAAAATAGACAACATCATTAAGTTTATATTCAAGAAGAGGAGATACGACTCAAACATCCCCAAGAAGTTCGACTGAAATGCTTCTAAGTACATGAATTAAGTTAAGAATATATCAAATAGTTGCGATGAAGAGGAGCACCATCACACACACGATCATCACGAATACTCATAAAATGGTCCTTACTAGCCCTAAGGGTATAGCTACGATGGCTTCAGTCACAGTGAAACTGTATACTCCACCCCGATGCCTGGGTTGTTCCTCAGCATAAAAATCTTTTTCATCCACTTATTAAATTTTATATAGAGCAGTGAAGAAGTAGTTTAATAAGAACCCTATTCTCCTTATTCTTAAAATACAGTAGAAACACAATCTCATAGCAATACTTAGTAAATGAAAGAAGAACTTGACAGAAAATAATGGACTGAAATAGAAATTACTGAAAAAATTTCTGTTAAATAATGAGATTAGAATTTATTTTACTTGTATTTAACTTTAATTTATTTCATTAAATTCTTGCTTATCTTTATTCATTAGTCTTAAAATTTAAATTAAACATTTAAATATTTGTAAGTTATCAAAATGAAATTCAATATTATGTATAATAACAAGATAATAATAAATTAAAATTATGCTTAATATCTCCTAAGTTTTTATTATATCTAATTTTTTTACGTTTGATAATTGTTCTACCAAGAAACCCATCCTCACTCTACTCTCCTAAACCGAGACACACTCCCACTCTATAAAATACATTTTTAATATAAATATTATTTTAAACAGTAAAAATAAATCAATTATGGAAATCTTGGTTTTAAAATATAATTTATTTTATATAATTTATTAAATCTGTTATCTTTTTTGAAATTAATTTTATAACTTTATCTCTATCCATCAACCTGTTAGACATAAGATTCTATAATTACATATAACTTATTTAAAAATTTTAAACGAACTTATTCATAAACATGATAATGACATTTATATTATTCATTAATTTTATTTACAAATATTTGAATAACTTAAATCAACTTCATTCGTCATTGTCATAATTCGAAATAATAGTCATATAAATTCTTTTGATTTTTTTTATAAAAAAATAAACATTTATATTTGCAAAAGATATATGTCAATAAAAAGAATAAAATAAAGTTATATGTCTGTTTTTATTTTAAAGAAGAATATAATTAATTTCGAGATATTTAAATTTGTAAAATAAAAAAATACATGCATAACTGTCAATATTATTATAAAAAGTGTTTTTAAAAATTGAATATAAATTATAATATTATGCGATCTTGTGTCATAAAGGTCTGAATTTTATATAATAACTTAACTTGTATAGTATAACGAAAAAAATCATGATTGAGTTTGATTTACCATATGAAAAAAAATTTTATAAAAATTTATTTTATAGGGAGGAGTATTTCGGTTAATGAAAGATTAAAGTAGCAATTAAATTTATCTCTCTATCTCTTATTAATAAAACTAAAAATATAAATTAGATTTTATCAAAGCCAATAATAATTTTCTCAAAAGTTCATTTGAAATATATATAAAAAAATAGAAACAAACGATAAGTAAATTAGAAATTTAAGTTCAATAAACATAATTAGCCTATTATTTATTCTATAATTTTAAACTAAATCTAAAATAAAACTAAGAGCTAATTAAATAAAATTATTCTTATAATTATAATTTAAAACAAAATTTTAGAAGTAATTAAAAATTTAAAGATATTCAAAATAGTTCAATAGATATTTTTCATAAAATCAAGCATGAATAATAACAAATAAATGTTTATTACGAATTGATAAAATAAGAAGCTAAAATTAAGGAGTCAAATATAATATCTTAAGTTGTTGCAAATTTAAATAAAAATGATTTACTTCATTTTTAATAACAAAAGCATACTCATGTAAGTAATATACATACAAATAAATTATTAATTAAAATAATATTGTAAAACTAAGAATTTTAAAAACTATTTAGATTCTTTAACAATTTTTAAATCTTATACTTCTTTAAGAATATAATTAACTTATAAAAGTAACTAAAATTAAAATATAAAAATCATCAATAATTTAAATATTCAATCAAATGAACTAATTAAATAATAAATTCATATCAGAATATATAATCTTATATTAAAATAATGAAATACTTTGATCATTGCTGTTTTAGAGAATTCAAATAAATGCTAAAATACGACCCCTCATTTCATAAAACTGAAATATCAAAGCCAAAACCTTATATTAACATTATATAATCAAAAGGTGGGAAAAACATTAGATTGATAATATATCAATATTTATCTTTAAACTTCAATCTTCAAATAATATCAAAATTATCCAAGAGTGAGAGAAAAATCTTGAAATGCTTAAAATTTCAATTAAATTTTGAAAATAAAGAGAGAAGTCTAAGATTAAAGATTAGCTTATTAAATATTTTAGAGATATAGAAAATAAGCACTAAATACATTCAAAAGTTAACAAACAGTTTTACATTTGTTATGGAAAACTAAATTGTCTAGCCATTTAACCATTTCCTTAATTAATTAAATTAGAAAAACATAAACAATATTTACATTGAATCTAGTAAAATTAAGAACTTAGATAATCTTCTTGATAGTGGATTTATATAAGGAAATAACAGGATGTTTATTTGCTAAATGAAAATACACGAATGTTAAATAACATTCTCTAAACTGCAAAATTAGTTAAACTTGAATAAACTATAACAAGTTGAAATTTAAAATTCTTACATTGGATTCAAATATGAAAAAGATTTTATGGATAATAGAGGTAAAGTAGAATTCATAAATAAAATGTAATCTTAGACTTAAATTCTGCCAACTACCAAATTGGTTCTTAAAAAATGCACAATCATAGATTCAATTTGGTTTGCGAATATGCCTCACTTAGAAGAAGTTGAAATAATTAATTGTGATTTCAATGACTATTCTAGGAATTCGGCATAATTATGGACCAATATCAAGAAATTAACAATACTAGATTTAAACTTTTTCATTTATGTCAACAATACATTTAGAGAATACTTGAATTGGCATAAAGTTATTTAACCCTAAAATTTATATTTCTATCAAAACCTTTAATGCCTAAAAATTACTTGCGATGGTATAACTTTTTTGAAGAAAATTAATGAATCTCTAAAAGTGAGAAAATCTCATTTGAAATTGACAATTGTTACAACTTTTATGACACAATTTTTAGATCTTCTTGATGTAGGCACGTACCCATTGTAAATAAAAGTGAAATATATTTGCCCTTCTTTCAGTTTATTAAACAGAGAAAATATTAATATGCCAGTAAATTATATTTTTTAGGATTAGTTATTCACAAATCTTAATTAATTTCTCATTCAATCTAAGGGTTTCTATCTTAGAAAAATATAATCATTAAAAGCTATTTCTTAAACTAAAAAGGTGGCTCTCGATGTGAATTTATACAAAATTTAGGACGAAAAAAAGGACCAACATTTATAAGATTTACAAAATGGAAATTTAGACATTATTATTGATGAACAAAATACTCCATAATTTAGAATTGTTTCAAAGACATTCTAAACTTTGAAAACAGATTTTAGATTGTATGCTTGAATTATGCATGAGTAATTAAAATAAGTTGATAGTAACTTAAGTTTTCTAATATATTTGTTTTTATTTAAAAAGTAATATAAACTAAAAATTATTAGATATAATTTCTTATTATGATATTACAAACTTTAATAAATAAAAATCGGAATATTTAAAACTTTCTAGAAAAATAAATAACATTACACACTAATTAAATTTAAATAATTACAAAATAAATTTTCATAAGTAAAGCTTTCTATTTATCAAACAATTAATGTGGATTTAATTTTTTAGATTAAAATTCAATATAAACTTATGACTTTTATAAATACATTAATAATTTTAATACACTATATCTTTTGATTTTAACAACAATTTATTAAATTTTTAATATAATTAAATTTGAAAATAATGTTCAATTAATTAGTATACTTAAAAGAGTGTGTTGTATTAATTCAAATTCTAAATTGTTTCAAATAAACTACAATTTTATTCTTGATTTTTTGACAACATAAATTTAAAATTAAAGGAAGGAAATTCAATTGATGTATATATATATTTATATATGAAATTTTTGACAAAATTAAATTAATTTTTTAAAAATTGGCACCCTCAAATTATCTTTAATTTAAGGTTTCAATGCTTGAATCAATTCGTGAACTATTTATAAATTCCTAAGGTATAATATTAATTATTATTATAATTATGAATTATTTTGGCAGAGTGGTAAATCTGAATCAAGTGGACTTATAATTATTAATTATTTTTACTTAAAAAAAAGAATTAAAAATTATTTATAATAATAAAAATTTTTCTAAAATTTAAAAAGTTTAATTTATTTTAGATTAAAAACAATTACTTATTATTAAAACGATCTTTGCATAATTTTATTTAAATAAAATATGTAACTCAAATTATAGAGTATTATATAAATTTATTCAAAGTATAATATCAGCCTATCGTTAACATACAATAAAAATTTTCTGATTTTATACATATAAAATTTATGATAGTTTGTTAAATTCTTAAAAGTACCAAAATAATTATGCGCAAAGCAATTTTATCTTAAGAAATTTTATTATATTTTAGACTAATTATTAGCTAATAAACTTCGTCAGTGAATCTTATTTTTTTATTAAAAAACAATTATTTATGGTTTACAGTTCTTTTAGTGACATGTATTCAAAGTAATAAATTAATTTAATTATAAAATAATTCTCTTACTTAAATAAATGTCTGTTGGGTTTAGGAATACCCTTTCGCCTATTTTTATAAATTTATGTTAAATAATCCCCATTTTAAACCCAAATCTTTTTTAAAGCAATTTTTTAAATATATTTAAAATTAAATTTTCATAAATACATTATAATTGTTTATATATATATTTACATTCCTAAGAAGTTCTTTTCAAATAATATATTAATTCTTATATTAAAAAAATTAAATTTCTTATTTTTTATAAATAACTTTTCATATTATATTCCTTTTTTCAATTTATATTGATTTTTGAAAAAATTCTATTTATTTCTTGAAACATAAATTTAAAACCAATCAATATAAGAGAAGCTAATTAAAATAAAAAAAGTGTAAACTAAAGAGAACTTTAATAAATTTATTTTTAAGATATATTACCCTTATAATATTATACAAATATTTTGGATTTTGAGCAAATATCAAAGTAGTAATCCTATTTTATAGCACTGAATTTTATCTAATACGCTTATATCATCTTTTTAATATTAAATTTAAATAAAGGTATTATTGTTAAGCTTTATCTTTGACCAATTTGAGATAATGTTTTTTTTATTATAAATGTTGTAATAATTAAATAAGTACGAGTAATTAAATTTTCAAAGATATATTTTATATCTATTAATTAAGAGATTTGATTAATTTTTTTAAATTAAAAAAAAACAATAGCAATACATAAAATTATTTTGTATAATATTTTAGGTTATATTCCTTATTTAATTTGTCCAGGTCATACTTATAGTTTTAATATACAATAAAATCAGCAAAATAAAAGTTCTAACTATTTCTTTAAGCTTCAATCAAATCAAGAATTTCACATTTATCTGATAAAATTTAAAATTCTTTTATTGACTTGAACAATCTCGATATATCATCTTAATTATTACTGTAATAATTTAGATTTAAAATAAAAAATTAATTTAAATGAGAAATATAGCAATAAAATCTTAGAAATATTAGAAATTTTTAAAACTAGTAAATTCTACTATTTATTATTATTTTTTATAATTAATTTATATTTTGTTTAAATTTTTATTATTAATTAATAAGCAAAGATATGAATATTTATTACAAATGTATTATAAATGTATGTTTATTTTAAAAAATGTGTTGCTATTTTTATATCTTAAAATCAATAATTTAAAAATTGAAATCTTATGAGAATAACAGATCTATATAGTAATCATAAATTTCTTATATATTTTTCAAAATCAATTCTTTATTTAGAATATTAAAGAAATTTTAAGAAAATTTAGATTTATATTCTGATGGCAAATAAAAAACTAAATCTTTGTTATAAAAATAAAAACTTATATAATATTGTTAAGATAATATAGAAAGTCAAATTATATTACTGTTAGAATACATTGATTTTAGAAATTGATTAATTTTATGTAAATTATAATTTGTAGCAGTTAACTTTGCCAAACCTATGAAATTTGGTATCCATTCGTTAGAGAATATAAAAATAGATGGACTTTTCTAATGGCGGTACTATATTATAGCATCAAGGAATCGATATAACTTGACTTCAGTTGCAGTGATTTGTTTCGTTAATATTTATACCATAGTTAAAGTAGATTTATCTCTATGGAGATGCAATAAAATGGGGGGTCTTAGTCGGTGCAAAATTTTTTTCGCAAAAACATCAAAATCCCTAAGTCTGTGTAAGATCAATTTTTGACATTATTGATATATTTTATCATCCTACCCCACATATAAAGTATCTTTATTAACTCAAATTTATGTCTCAGCTTCTGAATCGAACGAACTCCTTCATGAAATTTCGATCATAGGACACTTATAATATTATTACAAAAATATATTTCTCTGTGACAGATATTTACTTATGTAAAATAATATAATATTATTTAATATTTTAATATTTAATTAGTCAGTAAGCAACGAAATGTGGATTAAGAACGTCATAATTATTCGCTAAATTCAATAATGTTTGGCCTTATAATAAAAACTCGTACACACTGATTTGTTTATTTAAAGAAGATAATTAATTGAGTCTAAAGTTTTTATTATAAGGCCAAACATTATTGAATTTAGCAAATAATAATGACGTTCTTAATCGAAATTTCGTTGCTTACTGACTAATTAAATATTAAAATATTAAATAATATTATATTATTTTACATAAATAAATATCTGTCACAGAGAAATATATTTTTGTAATAATATTATAAGTGTCCTATGATCGAAATTTAATGAAGGAGTTCCGATTCAGAAGCTGAGACATAAATTTTAGTTAATAATGATACTTTTTATGTGGGGTAGGATGATAAAATATATCAATAATGTCAAAAATTGATCTTACACAGACTTAGGGATTTTGATGTTTTTGCGAAAAAAATTTTGCACCGACTAAGACCCCCCAAATAAAATAGTATCACAAATTGTAAAGCCACGCTAATATAATATTCTTATTCAAATGACTACCAACTTGCATAGGCTTGATAATAATTTATATATTATAAATTATTTATTATTTCCCAAATTATATGTATTCCTTAAATAATAGGAGAAATTATAAATACAAGTAATTAACAATTATTTTAAATATTAAATAAAAAATATAACACTTGATATATTATTAATCTTATTCACAATAATTATTTGATAAAAATAAATAAATCAATATTTAAAATTTTTATTTTTTTATATTTTGCAATAATAAGGAGGATATTCTGGTAAGTCTAATAAGTATTCAAGACTTTATTGTTCTGTTAGAAGCAAGATTAGCTTTAATTTTTTTAGGACCAATTTTTAAAATATAAATAAAAATTATTGAAATTCAATTTACAAATTATAATTATTACATATTAATTTGACTAAAAAAAATATTAAAATGAAATTTAATATAAGTGCGAATATTTTTACTACCTCAATTTTCTATTGTGAATCTAATATAATGTGTTTATAATTTGATAAACATTTCGATCTGTATTATTCGTGTCTAATTCCAATTCTTCTAATTATTTGTAATTTTAATGAATAATTTTGTAAAACTTGAATTTGTTTTATTAAATATTTAGCAATCGCTTTATTTTGGGGTGAAATTATAATGACTTTAATCAAATATTGATTTAATTTTTATATATAAGAACATAAAAAATTATACACCCTTCTATTTCAGATTTAATTTTCAAATTTGGCAATAGATAACATTAATCTTCTTTGAAAACTTTTAATTGTAAATTATTATTTAAGTAAGAGAAATTATTTCTTAAAATAAAAGAATTAAAAATATTTAGTTAGTAAATGTCACTGAATTGGTTTAAAAAATTAGGCTATATAATATTATTAAATTGTAATTATTTTAAGTAATTAACTAATAAGATCTATTATTTTATAATGACAAAATTTATTTTCTGTAATTGAAAAATTCTAATTGAGAGAAATTTTTATAAATTTTTATATTAATTATTATTTTTCCTAATAGAAAATCACTCGTACAAAAAAGGTAATATAAAAATTATTTATGATAAAAAAGTTAATTGTGAATCAATATTAAAAATTTGTTTTATAAAGGACATAGAGTTAGTTTTATTCTTATTTAAATTAATAATATAATTTATTTATATATTGTAAGAAAATTCATTTTTAAAAAATAAATCTAATTAAATAAAGTTAAAATATGGTCAATTTTATTTGAATTATTTTTTTTTCATTAATAAAGATAGAATGATATTCGATAATTTTTTTATCTTCAATAAAGTTAGAGCTATCTAGATCGAGTGAAATATACGAGACCACCAAAAAAAGTGAAACCTAGCCAATTTATAATTTTAATTCTTTTAGGCCAAGATTGTTCATTTATCCAAGCTTCATCGCGACTGATTTGATCAATTAGTTATTTCTTTAATATGATACTTAAATATTTATAATAAATAGTAAATTTATTTTTATTTATAATTTAGCAATATTTATTAAATATATGCCGATATTTTAGCAATAATAGACTACTATATAAACAAATATACACAATTCGAATATTAATAAACTTAATTTAACTCCTATCTGTGATAATTTTATACTTCTTAACTCTATTATTAAATGTTTTGACCATAATTTTATGTCAACAAGTACTTACAAACTTCCATCGATTCAATAAACCTAAATCTTTTATTCTACCAATAATATTTTAACTTATTGGAACTGAATGTAAAATAAAAAACAAAATTTGATATAAAATTCTTTTTGTCAAATCTTTTACAAAGTAAATAATTATAAATTAATATAAGTATTTACAGATTATTAAAAATTTATTGCTTGCTTAATGTTTTTGGGGAATCAAATCATATTTTATTTAATCAAAATAATAAATGTTGCTTTATTAACTTAATGAACTATAAATATAATTTCTTTCAAAAAATAATGAATATTAATCCCATTTTTAAGATATGGACTATCAATAATCTTTAATACTCAAAAGAAGTAATGTTAAGATTCCTCATAAAAAATAGACCCTATATATCGTTAGTTAATATTTCGTAATTTGATAGTTGACCTAGTTTCCTCTATAAATTCAAATAATACCTAAACTACACAATAAAAATTAAATCATAAAAAAGATTATTAAGGGGAGGGGTTTTGGGGTTTTGATTATGGCATCAAAATACAATTATCAAATATAAAATTTTTAATATTGCATCATATTAATTATAATTAAATATATGAATAGTTTTCAAAAATTGTTTAGTTCTTTATATATAACATGGAAATATTAGAAGGAGTCCTTTTTATTATTTATTTATTTAATTATTTTCTAATAAATAATCTTGCTTAAAATATTATTAAATTTTATATTTTATCCCTAATATTCAAATCCCGAAAATAATGATATTTTATGAAAGCTATGAATTGAATAATCTTATTAAATTTAAGAAATTAAGATATAATAATAAAATTAAATAATATCTATACAAAAGTAATTTTCATGCTTTTTTTTGATAAATATTAATTATTATATGGAATTAAATAAAGAATAAAGGAATTTGATATATCTTATAATGTTAATAAAAAAAATTCTAAATTAAAAAAATCAAATATAACTAATATTATATTTATTTTTATAAAAATAATACATAATTAAAATTAACTCATAATCAATTGGTAATCTAATTTATTTCGAATAAATAAACTCATAAAATTAATGAAAAAGGTTTTGGGTTTTTATTCAATTCTTCTAGAATAGTTTTATCTTCATTTTGTAATTATTTGATTTTTAATGCTTAAATATTGTCTTTAAAAATAAAGCTTATTTTAAAAGATCGTTTTTCTTGTTTAATTCTAAGATAGTCAATCATTTTTTAAATTGAAATTTGATTGTTTTTATAATCATCTTTTTAAATGATTATTTAAATTGAAATCGAAAGCTTTGTTAAATATTTGAAAAGCTTCACATTTTCTAAATGATTAAAGATTATCATTGAGTTTTAAATAATTTATAAAAATTTCAATAAAATTTGAGAATTGTTAATTTATTAAATAACTCATAGCATTTTAATTGTTTAAATTTCCAATTAATATATTTTCTAATATATTAAATACAATGAACATAAATCATTTTTATATCTTCATATTTTTTAAGTTAACTAACTCCAATTTTGATAAATTCTAAACATTATTTCATTCAGTAAAAAAGAATTTACTTTAGCTTAATTTTAATGATACTTAAGTATTTCATTATTTCATAATCTTTTATATTTAAACAGTATCAAATTAATACTATTAATATTATGATGACTGTAATAAATTTCAGAAGGTTTAGGCAATATTAATAATTCTTTTCTATCTCTCTTTGATAATTTTGATATGTTTACGAATCTAAATTAATAATTAAAAGGTTTATAAATTAATATTTTAAATAAGCGAAACACTCTTTATATATTTTTTTAAAAAAAATATTTATATTTATTATCTACCACCTTTAATAACTTGTATATTCGTAAATGATAAGTCTAACATTTACTGGTATTTTATAAATAAAATTAATCTTTTTCTAAGATAAAGAAAAGCTATTTAAACCATTATCGCTTCTACTTAGCATGCATCCCATATTGTATTTTTATTAAATTAATTATAAAATTATAAAATTAAATTGATTATATATTATTAAAGTTAATTAGTATTTAATTTATAATTAATTTTATTTTTTTTTATATTTTCATTCAATTATTTAGTATAACTTTTATTCTCCTTCATTATTTAATTTCTTCTCATATATTTATTGAAATATCCTCCTACCATTTAATTTTTTAAGAATAAAATAAATATTCGTAGAAATATTTTCAATTAATTAAAAAATAAGAAATTAAATTACTTTTAACTGAGTTTAATAAATATTTTAATATAATAAAGGGAAAAATATAATGTAAAAGCTACGGAAATTAATTGAAAAATAATCTCTACTATTAAATTATTAATTTAAAATTTAAATGGTTTTATAAAATAAATTAGTGGATTATATTAAAAATAAATCGTAGTTTCAATTAAAATTAAACAATATTAAATTACGAGTTATATCTTATAAAATCTTAAAGAAAAAAATTAAATCGATTTTAATATAAATATACAATATTAGAATAATCTAATTTATTTTTCCTTCTCAATTAAAGCAATGGTGCAAATCTACTCAAATTTTAATTTACCTAACTTCAAGATTAATTGATTTCCTATAAATGTAATTAATACATATAAAAGTTTTTAGAAAATTATAAGAAAGTGCCTAATATCTTACGATCACAACCTATTGTTGACTTAAATTCAATATTTTAATTAGCCTAGTACTAAATAAGTATATCTTCGAATGTCAAAATGAGAAATGCTCAATTAAATATTAAAAATCAATAAATATTTATATTTAATATAACTTTCGTTTTCAATAATTTTTAAATCACAACAATTGCTCCTATATTAACTGTTATTGTATACTTATGTAAAACCATAAATCAAAGATAAAATTATAAATTAATAAATTATAAAGTTATGAAACAAGAATTTAATTTAATGATATTAAAATTAATTCTAAGGAGAAAATTAACTTTAAAAAGAGTAATTGCTAAATTTTATAATATATAAACTTTTCAAATTTTTGAAGAAATTTAATTATATCAATTTTTACTAACAGTTAAGAAATTTATAATTAATTATCACTTTTCCTTTAAAAAATTAATTGAAAATAAATTATTATTTACTCTCAATTATAATATATATATATATATATCAATAATTTAAATATTTAATTTAATGAAATAATCCATAATATATTAGTCTTGAAGTATAACTAATTCATTATTATAATTATTTATCAATGAATTACTTTGGTCAATAAGGGTTTCGTTTGTGCTAAAAAATGCTCCAATATAATAAATGTCAAAAGAAAACTTAATTAGCAAAGAAAAAATCTAATATTAGCCTAATTAAAGCAAAAAGTGGAAGAAATATTATATTGATAATATATCAATATTTATCATTAAACTTCAATCTACACAGAATATCAAAATTATCTAAGAGCGAAAGAGAAACATTGAAGTGGTTAAGATATCAGTAAAATTTAAATACTAAAGAAAGGAGTTTAAGAATAAATTTTGGTTAGAAAAATACTAGAGTAATAAATTTCATAAACACATGATATATTCAAGACATAACAAACTGTTTTACATTAGTAATGAAGAACTAAGCCATTAGTCTTTTTAATGAGTTTATAAATAAGTTAAATTGGAATTAAATACACAACATCTACATTGAATCAAATAAAATTAAGAATTTAGATAATTTTAAGGATTTTAGATTTAACCAAGAAACTCAAGTAAAATACATTAAATAAATAAACATTAATGAATGTCAATTAACATTCTCTTAACTTCAAAAATAGATAAACTTTGATAGATTATAATAAATAGAGATTTAAAATTCAGTAATAGGAAAATAATATGAAAAAGATTTTAAGGATAATAGAATGAAATTAGAATTTATAAATAAAATGTAATCTTAAACTTAAATTCTTCCCACTACCAAATTGGTTCTCAAATCATGTATAATCATTGATTCAATTTGGTTTGCTAATATGCCTAACTTAGAAGAAGTCGAGATAGTTAATTGCAAATTTAATGATTTTTCAAGCCAACAAACTTAACTATGGACTAATGTAAAAAAACTAACTATACTGGAATTAAGTTCTTGTATATTTAACAGTTACACAATTGATCTTGATTTAAATTGGCATAAGGTTATTGAACCCTAAAATTTATATTTCTATCAAAACCTTTAATAACTAAAAATTACTTGCAATAATATAACTTTTTTGTAGAAAATTAATGAATCTTTGAAAGAAAGAGATGCAAATTTAAAATTAACGGTTGTTACAACTTTTATGACACAATTTTTAGATCTTCTTGATGTAGGCACGTACCCATTGTAAATAAAAGTGAAATATATTTGTCCTTCTTTCAGTTTATTAAACAGAGAAAATACCCAAATGCCAGTTAACTTTATTTTTTATGATAAATTAATCACACATCTTAATTCAGTTATCATTAAAACAAAGGGTTTCTATCTTAGAAGAATATAATCAACTAAAGCTATTTCATAAACTAAAAAGGTGGCTTTGGATGTGAATTTATACAAAATATTGGACGATAAAAAGGACTAATATTTAAAGGATTTACAAAATGGAAAGAAAGATATTTTTATAGATGAAAAAATTACTCCATAATTTAGAATTGTCTCAAAGACATTTTAAAATTTGCAAACAGATTTTAGATTGTTTGCTTGTAATCTGGATGAGTATTTATAATTTTTAAAAACTTATCTAATTTAATTAATGCGCAAAATTTTTTATAAAAGTAATATTAATAAATTAATTTATAATAATATTGTTTTTACATTCTAAAATTAATCATAGTCGTTGAAAATAATTTTCATTATAATTCAAAGATAAAATAAAATACTAAATATTATTTTGTTTAAGATTAACATAATTAATTATTTATTTCTATTTTTTATTTTTTTAATTTTTATGAACTATATGAAAAATATTAAGTAAAACTAAATATTCAAAATATTAAGTATCATAAGATTGTTATAAAATAAAATAAAATAAAATAAAAAAGAGTTACTAAAAGTAAAATAATAATTTACTTTTAATTATTTTGTAGAATTAAGATTTTATTTGATAAATAAATTACAAATAAATCAAATAGTGGCAAATATAGTTAATTAATATGGACGATCTTATTTTCGATAGTTGAAGAATTCATATTAGTGGGAAAAAACTATTGCCACTAATATTTTATTGCTTTCCTGTATCTAAATAACTTTACTTTAATTAAACACCATTAATAAATTATTTCATTTAACCCTATCATTGAAGTCAAATTATCTCACCCAGGGAAGCGATAAAATAATACTACCAATTGTAAAGTCTAACTAACTTTAAATTCTAAACAAACGATCCCAAAATAGTTCAAATTGTCCAAAACTGCCGTTATTTTGATATATTTTTAATTTTATTAAAATTTATTTTCCAAATCATTATAGTGATTTTGCTTTCATTAATATGTTTGAGCATTCAAAACCCCAAAACCCCTTAGTGAGGTATATAAGTGCTTTGATTTTTAGGGTATAGTTGGGGTCTAATTGGGGTTAGTAGAGAAAACGCAAGTTTTATGTGTACTTAATGAGTATTTAATGAGTATTAGTGGTCTTAAATCAAACAAATTTTATCTGCTTGTCTTTATTGTATCTCTTGAAAGTTGCTCTCTATAGTGGGTCAATGATTTCATCTAATGATTACCGAGGGTAGTGTGGAGCTCTCACAATTATCATCTCAATTATGCTTTTGATTTCTTCGCATACATCTTCTTATTTTATATGTTTCTAGGCCAAATTTATTGATTGTTTTTCTTGCTTTGTACCAAAGTAAGCCATACATTCCATATCACTTTCTAATACTATTGCTGCTACTGCCCAAACATCCCATTAAACAGAACCATTAGTCCACTTATCTCTTATTGGGAAGTACCCTGGAGTACCAAGTACCTGTGCTAAAGTAACAATCTCTTATCTTAAAGCTCTATTGAAATCGATTACCACTACTTCTAAAGGGCAGACATTTAGCATTAAATTTTCAGGCTTCAAATCTATATGAACATATCCAAGTTCATGCAACTCCTTAACACTCTGTATCATATCTGAGAGTATATAGTTTAAATTATCAGGGTATCTATTGTGATATATGTAGTCTCTCAGAGTCATCTCAAATTTCTTTAGCCTTAATGCGATGAAATTATAGCTTAAAACAACACCATCGAGCTTAAGCAAATTCTTGCAGTCTTTACTTTAGGGCTCTCAAAGTACCGTGTATTCATTAGCAAACTCATTTTAATACTGTTGTTAAGAAGATAGCTGAATGGATACACCTTGTATCTCATCAACTACTATGAGCTTTGCTTTTGCAGGCACGTTTATATTCAAGTAGTTTTCAATACAAGTGATGAGATCAACTGCATTTAATGCAGGTATACTCATAGCCTTCGCTTAGAAGCATGCTAAAATTGTATTGCCTGCTGCCTGGTTCATTGATTCATATCGCTTTAATCTCTTGAGTCTTTCTTGCTGCTCTCTTTGTGACTCAAGAGTATTAGATTTTCTTTTTGCTGGAACTAATTTTTAAGTTTCTTTATCCTGCATTTAACATTCACTCAAATGATGCTTCTGCATATGCTTCTTTACTTTTGCAGAGTGTTTATATGACTTCATGCATGTTAAACTTTAGTACCTTCCATCAACTTTATCATGCTTGAAATAGATTTTGGCTTTGTCAGAGTGTACCTCTTTAAGGTGTCTCTTCAAACTTTATTCAGTAGAGAAAAGATTCTAGCAGTCTTCACATCAATATATTTTTATCTTTTAAATTGGTTGCTGTTCTTTTAGCTCCTCAGCATATTTAATTTATGTTTAAAGCCCTATATCTGCTCTACCCTTCCAGCTTTATACTTCTATTTTGAAGACCTCTACTTCAAACTCAAGAGCTCTTAGCTCAACCTCTCTCTCAATATAGATTACTTCTGGTTTCTTGGAGCCCAAAGTTGAGCTATGATTATCCTGCTCCCAGAGAAACTACTTTGCGATTCAAGTTAGCCGCCATCTTTAAATTCAAATTTAAATTTCTATTAT
>ARYC01004047.1:0-20527 GCA_000711775.1 Oxytricha trifallax
TAATTACCTTAGGTTTTCATTGCAATAAATTAGCTGGTATTATCGATCCAAGAAGCTAACTATACGATCCCTATCAAGTTATCGACTTAAGTTTATAACTAGCTGATACCATCTCTCTCTTTACCAAGCAATCTCGCTAACTTTAAAATGGATTACAATAAAAACTATTCAATTTCGGCAAGGATTTTTATGCGATGCTGAAAGCATAATTGGATAGTTCCATGATACAGTAGAATGCCAATTTGTATTATTGGCATAGTGAAAGGTAAGATTTGTTATTATTTAAAGCATGTTATATTTAGGCTTGGAGAGATTTTAACTGATAGGAGGTAATTCAATATCGAGCAACTAAACGTTCAACTTCCTTCAGACTTAAGAGCCGCGATTGAGACCACGAAATTTATTGCATCAACTTAAAAAGCTAAGCAGCCTTTGCCACCTATATAAACCAAAATTTGCATTCTCACACGCTACCAAGATGATTTCTGTGATGTTGTTTAGAATCAAATTCTCTTACCAATCGAGTTGCCTACCACAAAAAATATCTCTAAAGAAGAGTCTACTTTTCATATAAATCCCATGATATGCAAGCTTAGCAAATTGTTTCCTTAATTGGTTTACAAATAAAATACGATTCAGCAAACTTTAGAGTAAGTTAGTTCTCTAAAATTTATTTAGATCTTAAACTCGTGAAGTTGGGGCTCGTGAGAGTATCCTTGGCAAGAGACTTAATAATCCTAGCGATTAATACTCTCAGAACAGGTCCAGTCAAAGTTAGTTAAGCCAAATCAAGCACGAGTCTTCTGCTTTATAGCAATATCAAAGACACTATGGGTATCAAAACAATTAGTTTGGACTATGTAATTAGTCGCAGCAAAACAGCTTTGTTATGCAGTAAAACTACTCTTAATAGTAAACCCCATATCAACAATTCCCACAAACACCCATAATAGAAACTCAAACATCTAGATCCAGCTGAACAATTATCAGGATTAGATTAATAATAACGCAACGAATTGCTCGTCCAAGAATATGAACTCGTTAGACAACAGCTAAGGAGGAAACTAAGAAAATAATATGAGTCATTCTATCGGTAGCTCCTCTAGCTCATAAATCACCAGTGTGAAAAGTGATTAGAAATAAGGTTCCTTACAAGGCTAAACTTCCAGAAAAAGGTTGAAGAGGAATAGCAACAGGAGATCTAGTTCTAATGAAAATTCTAAGCATTAGGATTAAGTAAACTAATAGTTAAACATAGATGAAGCTGACTCTAACCACAGAAAAACCTAAACTGAATCGAGTCCTTCAAACAAAAGTCAGAAGATAGAATAATAAGATGAAGAATATATCTTAAGACACTCTTAAGATGAGTAAAACTCCTAGCCAAATAATGCAAATGTTTAGGATTGACCGACACAGACGCTCATCAAAGTGCATTCTTCGCTTATCCTGAAAATCCTTCTATTCCAAACAAATTTCAACAATTAGTATGCGATTTGATGCAACCAACTTAATAAGCCGATTAGGAGACAGAAAGCTTAGTTTAATTACGAGATTCGATTCCAGTCCCCAACTTGAATAGATAAAGCTAGAATAGCTAATAATAACTACCAAAAACCCCATATTTGACCAATCCTTGCTTTTCTAAAGTCAATTCTCCAAATCCTTACGATTCAAATTTATTGGTTCTAACAATTAAGGTGCCCAGTTTCTGATTTAATCCCATGATTAGGGTTATGAAGATTGCAGCAATAATCTATTTAATAACCTCTCAATCTACCATCGCATTCTCAATAGATGTTTAACAATTAAATAAGCTAGCAGCAATTAAATAATCTCAGGCTTAATAATATATATGGAGATGGCTCATTGCGTTCAAGCGCTCATCTAAATTATTAGTAGAATGTATTCCTTTAACCCAAAATCCTTGATGATCAGCAGAGGATTCAAGCTAAGAATCAAGTATAATCACCATAACATAGATAAGGGACTACTTCAATGTTTTCTCCAATGTCAAAGTTTTCATAAAAGAAAAGTACACCATAACAGCTTCCATAAAAAATCTTACTTCTCAAATCTGAGCAAAGCGTTGGAAATTAAGAAAATTAAATCTTAAGTAACTCAGGTTTTGGAGATAAAGTAATTATACAATAGTCACCCCAACATGAGAATACAAATGGAAATGATGAGGATGATCAGAACTAGATGGAGATTTCGCCTTCTAGGCAACCAACATCATCTCCTCGATTTGCAAGCAATCAGAATTTAACTTAAGAACTTTATGAAAACTCTTTCGCATAATAAAACTAACAGGCTTAAAATTAAGGTCAATTGTAGCAGTAGGAGCAACAAAACTTGATTGAAGTGCAGTAACAATTTGAAATAGATTAGTAGCTTGAAATGATCAGACACGTGCTGAGGAACAGAAAAGTTAGCAGAGGAGTAGAGAATTGCTGAACAGAAGCAAATGGTAGAGTTGAAGGAATTTGCAAAGTAGGAGTTAGCCGAAAATCAAAGAATTGCAGAAGAGAAGAGAATTCAATAGGAGAAAGAACTTGAAGAGTAAGCAAATTGCTGAAAAGAGGAAGATTGCTGACGAGGAGAGAATTGCACACGAGAAAGAACTTGAAGAGTAGAAAGTTGCTGAAGAGAAGCAAATTGCAGAAGAGATGAGGATTGCTGAAAAGAAGAGAGTTGCTGACGAGGAGAGAATTGCAGAAGAGATGAGGATTGCTGAATGATTAAGTGAGGTTGCGACGAGAAAGAACTTGCAGAAGAGATGAGGATTGCTGAAGAGAAGAGAGTTGCTGACGAGGAGAGAATTGCAAACGAGAAGAAACTTGCTGAAGAGGAGAAACTTGCCAAGGAAAGGCTTCTTGCAGAAGAACAGCAGCGACTTGCTTCAGATTAACTGGTGTAGTAACAAAAGTTGCAAGAGCAATAACAGTAACTCCAACAGTAAGAGCAACAATAAATCATTCAGCAATCGTAATAGATTGAAATGCCATAAACAAAGTTGACAGTTTCAAATCCTCAACTTCAGAATGATTCTCAGATTGCTAATCAAGATTCTCAATTGAAGTAGCACTTACCTCAGAGTTAGCAAGATCAAATCAAGCAAGGTAGCAACTAGTTGAAGGATCAAGTTGAGATTCAGATTCATTGAAAGAGGAGCAGAGTAAAGGAGATGAAAGTAAGGTGAAAGATTAGATTCAAAAGTCTTAGCCTGGAACTCAACAGGTCTCATAGCAACAGCAATAACTTGAAATGCTAAACGAGATTTCTTAGACCAACTTACAAGAGGAGAACAATCATGATCAAGATGGCCAGCTGTAAGTTGAGCAACAACCTCCATAGGTATTGCAATCCCAACAAAATCAACCCCTAGATTCCATCAACGGGTAAGCAGCAGATTAGATTCAACCTAATCCTCCCAAAGACTCTGAATAAGAACAACATTCAGATGTGAAAGAAGCTGAAGTTGTCCCTCCTAATGATTGAGATATCTGTTTCCTACTTATAATATTTCACAAGTATATTTTCCATGTAGCTTTAGAGTTTGATTTTAGTATAACTTAATTTTGAATCAAACACTCCTTTGCCAATTTAAAACATTCTTTATTTATACATAATTATATTAAGCTCAATATTGAGCTCTCTTAAGACTATTATATTATGTTAATATTATTAATTATCAAACTTGCTAATGCAGCGCTCCTTCATAACAGATTCGCGAGGATAAGTTCTCACTGTAACTTAAGTGCTACAAATCATGGATCAGTCACTTGAGCAATACACAATCGTGTTTGGTATTCAGCTTGCCTTTCACACTATCAGAACCATATAAATCTAAGGTCTATTCCTGGGTGACAACTAAGAGCTAATATAGTTTGTGATCGAAATCATGAACTTCAGGTACAGACCTGCCTAAACATAAGAGATGGGTTGAGCAATGCATTCCAAGCTTAAACAAGCTTAGAATTATTATGTTTGATTAATTGCAACTGTTAAGCAATATATATGCAAAGAGGTTTATGCAACCTCGCAATTGATGCTTTATTATTAATAAGTTATTATTTTATAATCAATAATTTAATCAAAGAATGAAGTCAAGCAAATCTACGAAGCAGCACTGCTTCACTTTCAAGCATTCCTCTAAAGCATCTGGTGGATACATCGTAGAAATATATAAGGCAAGTAATTTAGCAATGTTGATGCATTCGCAAAGTATAGGTGATCGACGAGCGATTCAAGCGCACATTCAAGTTTTAAGTTGATCCGCAAAGAGGCTTCAAGAATGTTGTAAATTTGGAGGTTGCAGAGAACGAACCAGTTGTTGCAGTAACCTATAAGTGGTGAGGATATCACAACGTATGGATTTATCCATTCAAGAAGGAAGACCCATACATGCACTAAGTGTATATACTTCTTGATCCTGAAGATTCTTCTGATGGTTGGTTCTTCAGCTTTGATAATGACAGTCTAATTCAAGTTGAGTAAGTCTTTTATTTGAAATTATGCTAACGCGCAATTTATAGCTAAATCAAGGGAGAATACAGAAATACAATAAATAAGTATGATGAAGAAGTGAGAA
Organism: Oxytricha trifallax; assembly: GCA_000711775.1. NCBI lineage: Eukaryota > Ciliophora > Spirotrichea > Sporadotrichida > Oxytrichidae > Oxytricha > Oxytricha trifallax. The sequence goes on from ARYC01004047.1 coordinate 4,595, forward strand.
AGCAGTTGACTTCGCAAGAAATGCCAGAACCCTAAGAATACGTTGGAGCAGTAACTTTCGCTGTGTGATTAAATCTGAGTAAATAATTATTATAACGCAAATTTGTGGTCGTTGGTGAAAACACATTATATACCCTACACTTTGATTAATTACCTAAGTATTTGAATTATGCTTTAAAGCGCTAATTTTATTTGCATTAAGTTAAACCTAAATTGCCTTTATTAACTTAAGCAGTAATTACACTTTAAGTGTGATTTATAATAGCTGTTTTAAGTAATTATGTTGATAAATTTAAATCAATGCTTTAATAGATTTTAAAACCTCTCTGATATTTATGCTATGCTGAAACCCCATATTATATTAGTCAAACCCAATAAAAGATCAATTAAATCTTCTGCTTTCTATTTCCCTAAACCTAACAGACTAAACAAAAACTAAAAGTTTAATGATAATTATTGTGTTTTCTAAAATCAAAACTTTGAATCTAAACCCTCTCTATTTTCAGATAATTACCTAACCAGTCATTATTAAATTTCAAACTATCTTTTAACTATTAAATTACTTATGATAGATGTGAGGTATACTTGCATTTCTGAAGATGATTTTCCTAAGATTAATTTTGAGTGATACTTGAATTTACTTCAGCATAATACAATACTGCCTATATAAAAATGGGTTAAATAATAATTGTTTTATCTGATAATGAGAGCTCTCTATTTCAATTCGCGCATTTGATTTTTTCTTTGATCCTATACTAAAAGATTAATAAATTACTTAGCCATAGTTAGTTCCAAGATGATTTTCCTGTTGTGACTTAATCTCCAGTGACATTCTCTGATTTTTGATTCTTTGCCTAAAAACTTACCATTTTTTAAAGATTAAAACAAGTCAGGATGAGTTTCTTCGTGCTTCCCCTTGGTACACACCAGTGAATCAAAGCTTCCAATATCTATTGATTCAAAGATGTGAAGGTTGGCTACTGCTCAGCTAGCGTCTTCCAGTACCCACTAGTGAGAAGAATCTCCGCGCAAGAACAATAAAATCTTCCAATATATTTTAAGCCTTCTCACCCCCTCGATCCAGTCAAAAAAAGCTTCCAATATCATTTAGTTGACCACCCAAAACTCATCCTAAATAAATATAACGTTGCTTAAGTAGGGCTTGCACCACCACCAATAATTTCAATATTCACGTGGTAGGAAGGCAGTGATTTAGCTTAGCGCAATTTTAATTGCAAAGCTACTGAATTAATTATCTAATTATGATTATTACGTTTTTATTTAAAACCCCAAGAGTTTTATCTTTCATTTGATTTACTGTATTATTAAGAGCACTCAAGTAACTATGCTTTTAATAATTTTAAGGCTCTTAAATTAGTATTTCAACATATCCAGTGATAGGAAGCTACTGTCTTAACGAATCAATAGAGTTTATTAGCTTAAAGTCTGCTTTCACTATTGTGTGGTTGAATGCATCTCTGGTGACTCTTAAATGGTCGATTAATTCCTATAAAGTATAGAGGTTACTTGAAATTTTTCGTAAACAACTAACCTAACCTCAATGTTTAAGAATCCTCATCAAAGACAATTTTTGAAACTAAAGCTCTACGTGCAAGTAATGCGGCGTCTGAGAGTACTATTAATTGGTTATCGACTATACTAAGATTTGGCAATTAATTTATAATCAGTTGCTAAGAGTACAAGACCTTAAAAGCAGAGGATTTCCTAAAAGGTTTTTAAAAAGACAGCTTTACTCTTAAATGGAGGGTATCCAACTATAGGCTGCGGCTGGACCCTAATGCTCCCGAGTAGAGGGAGCATGTTAGATAATGGCTATGATAAAAGTTAGGAAGGAGTCTTAAGTTAGGGCAGCAAAAATCAAGAGGCAAAAGTTTGATTTTGGCTCAAATTTGCGAAATTTTAATGTGATAATGAATTATGTAATTCGCTGGCTTAAATAGGCCTGGAACCATACAATCTGGAGTCATACAGCTGGATTCATACAACTGGAGCTGTACAACTTAGATCCTTACAACCTAAGGTTGAGTCTTATATATTTTGTCTCTAATGCCAGCTATACAACTTTATGTTGAGCAATTAACATACTCAGTGATTTCTTAATACACTTTTGCATGAATTTTGGAGATATCTTCAGGACATCTTCCTGGAACCATACAACCTGGAGATATCTTCAGGATATCTTCATCTGGAACCATACAACCTTAGAGTGGATTCTTACAACTTAGCATCTATAATTCGACTAAACCACCTCAAATAGAACTCTATCACTTATATATGATGTTGCTATACTCTATTGCATTGATTGGAGGTGTTATGGAGGTATAGTGATTATAAGGGGTAAGAAATGACAAGTTTGACTTTAGAGAGGTTTTTGACTTCTTAACCATAGTATTGCTTAGAATTTAGGTCTATTCTCAAACTAAAGACCAATTGACTTAACATACCCAACTCTCACCTAATCATGCCAAACCCATCCAAATCATCATTAATCGTATCAGAGGCATCGAAAACATCATTAGAGTTGAAGTCAGAGCTCTTAGGCAAAAATCGATGTTTCAAGATAGGGACTCAAACTGTTGGTTTGAAAGCTGTTATAAACTGTCATGAAATACTAAGAATTTTTGAAATTTGGCCTCTCTTATTCTAACCCATATACAACAGATCAGCTTGTATTTGCATTTATATATGCATCACTGTTGTGTTGTATCATATCAATGTAGTGAGGCTCGCCAATCATAAAGTAGGCAGAGCTATTAGCAATATTCTCGAAAATTTTCACAAGCCTTGAAATTTGAGATATCTTCAGGGTATCTTCCTGGAACCATACAATCTGAGGGTGGAGCCATACAACCTTAAAACCCAAAATTTGATAAAATCTCATAATAATGCAAAATTTATGCCTGATATAAGTGGATATGAATACTGCAATCGATTGCTGCATTATCTAGTCATTTAGTAGAGTGCAATCGTAAAGTAGAATAGAAGAGTAAATTAGATTAAAGAGTATAGTGCAAGAGATTAGGTTGTGAATGTATTAGGGAAGGGATTATTAATAGTTTGCGAATTAGTCACTGACAGTTGCTTAAGAATGCGATTTCATCCTTAAGGTGCATGGTATGTCTTGGATAGTCATCTTCAATCATACCTAGTAGTTCATTAGCAGCAGCCTTTATAATGATCTTGCCAGACCAGAGTTGTTGCACTAATCCATAGCCTCTGAATTGATTTCCCTACGCTGGAGCTGCCTTCTCTTCATCTGAAAGATAGCCGTCTTTAGAAACCTTCAAAATCAAAATTATCCTATTCTGGCTTTAGCACTAAGTAGAGAATGAAAGCAACTGGCTTGTTCAAGTATTCATTAGATTAGTGAATAGCTTTGTCGTCTCTTGCTGCTTGCTGCAATTTGTTAGAAGTTATGCTGAACCCACTCCAAGGTTTGAAGAGACGCTCCTTCAAGAAAGCAAAGTCCAGTCCAGTTATTAGCACTCTCAAGTTGAATGAAGTGGTACCAACAAGATATCTCATAATACTTTGATGAGGAGCGAATATACCTCGCTGCATTAGCTCAAGATTTGCAATACATACACCTAGAGCTATCCTAAGTCTATAAACTTCCTTAAGCTTTGGTACATGCATATGGAATTTCCCAAGAGGTTAGCGTTTCTAGTTGATCTTAAAGTTTTTGATGAAAAGACTCTCATCACTGTCAAAGAAGAGATGCAGAATAAATTTGGCATCTCTGTGATCTTTCAAAAGATTGAATTCGTGATTTGGTCTATATTTAGCGTGCTGGCCTAAATAAAGTTTCAGCCAACTGTATTGGAAATCGTTTTGCAAATCTTTCATCTGGAAGACGACTTCTTTAGTTGAAAGCAAGTACATGATTCTAATTTAAACGAACCCCAAGAAATTCAAGTACTTTGCAAGTGTCTTCACGTAATCATCTTCATTATCCTTAAATGAGAAGACACCTTGTTTGATAAGCTTAATCATCTAATTGTAATACTAGAAGTATGAAGTTGCATTATTGCTCAACAAGTCTTAGCGTAAAACCCCAATATACTTTAAGTTCGACTCAGAGTTTAATTTCAAATTTAGAACTTTTGCATTGTCTATCCAAGGTTCGGAATTTTTGTCAATCGTCGATTCTTCGAGATCGTGCTTATCATCTTTCTTGGATGTTACCTTCTATGGTGTTATAACACAATCAACTTCTGAGTGAATGTCAAAGTCGAATTCATCTATATCTTCACTGCTGCTGCTTGAGTCTGTTTAAGACATCGACTTTTTCATTTCTTCGTCATATTTATTATTCTAGCTTGCAATTAATGCTTGCGCATTATAATATCAACTCATTCTATATCCATTGGTTGATTAGCAATACTTGCAAAAATAGATGAGGATAAATTAAAATTCAAGACTAAATACTTTATTAGCTGGATTGATTTTAAAGTATGTAATCTAAATAAATTATTCAGTTGATATACTTACTCTGTTTGGATATGAAGGGTTAAGGTATTGAGGAATGTTGTATGCAAGGTAGAGAGCAGTGTATTTTACCACCTCTCACAAAGCTATTAGATAGGATCATTGTGCATTGCGTTTTTTACATAATAAATAGGGATATTGTTAACACCTCTAATAACTCTCACGAATCCATTCGCATTCCAGTGAATAACCCCAAGAGTTTAGATAATTTAGTATAAGTTCTATTGCAAACCATAATCAACTACTGAAGCATCTTGTCATCAATAGAATTTTCTTGATTTTATCTTTAAGTGTTGCATTAATCAGAGGAGTTGAAATTTATGAAATCATTGCAAATTGTTTGCAGTTCTTGCAGAAGTTGATTGGAGCGCAGTCAACACTATTGAAGTAGAATCTTGAATGGTAGGTAGAACAAGTATCTCAGAGATCTCAGATTAGTGCATGAATTGATAGACAGCGATAGCATTGCAAGACAAACTCCTCAGATATGCGAACAACTCTTCGTCAATGCCATTAAAATTGATATCTGATAATTTTTAATATATAATATACTAATTAATCTCAAAGTGTGATTTATATGATTTCGATTGATTTTAAAATAATAACTAAACAGGCAGAGGTTTATAATGGTAGATTAATCATAAACTATGACTTTTGACATCGATAAGAATGCCTCCCTATTATTGGATGTACAATCTGAGAATCCTTATGATTATGCTGAATTTCATTATAAAAATGGTTTTCACCTAATTTTGATGGATGAATATGATTCTACTATATGTTTTTATTGAAAGCAAGACCCAACATACAGTGTTGGATCTTCCGCAGGCTGCTTTCAATAAAAACATATAGTAGAATCATATTCATCCATCAAAATTAGTTGAAAACTATTTTTATAATGAAATCCAGCATAATCATAAGGATCCTCAGATTATACATCCAATTATAGGGAGGCATGCTTATCGATGTCAAAAGTGATAATTTTTAGACTATTCTACCATTATAAACCTCTGCTTGTTAAGTCATTATTTAAAAATTAATCGAAATCAAATCACACTTTGAGATTAATTAGTATATTATATATTAAAAATTAACATATATCAGTTTAAATGGCGGTGACGGATAGTAGTTCACATATCTGAGGTGTTTATCTTGCAATGCTATCGCTGCCTATCAATTCATGCACTAATCTGAGATCACTGATGATACTTGCTCTACCTATCATTCAAGATTCAACTTCAATAGTGTTGAATGCGCTCCAATCAACTTTTGCAAGAACTGCAATAATTTGCAAAAATTTCATAAATTTCAACTTCTCTGATTAATGCAACACTTAAAGATTAAATCAAGAAAATTCTATTGATGACAAGATGCTTCAGTAGTTGATTATGGTTTGCAATAGAACTTATACTAAATTATCTAAACTCTTGGGGTTATTCACTGGAATGCGAATGGATTCGTGAGAGTTATTAGAGGTGTTAACAATATCCCTATTTATTATGTAAAAAACGCAATGCACAATGATCCTATCTAATAGCTTTGTGAGAGGTGGTAAAATACAATGCTCCCTACCTTGCATACAACATTCCTCAATACCTTAACCCTTCTATCCAAACAGAGTAAGTATATCAACTCAATAATATATTTAGATTACATACTTTAAAATCAATCCAGCTAATAAAGTATTTAGTCTTGAATTTGAATCTATCCTCATCTATTTTTACAAGCATTGCTAATCAACCAAGGGATATAGAATAAGTTGATATTATAATGCGCAAGCATTAATTGCAAGCTAGAAAAATAAATATGACGAAGAAAAGAAAAAGTCGATGTCTTAAACAGACTCAAGCAGCAGGCAGTGAAGATATAGATGAATTCGACTTTGACATTCACTCAGAAGTTGATTGTGTAATAACACCATAGAAGGTAACATCCAAGAAAGATCATAAGCACGATCTCGAAGAATCGACGATTGACAAATTCCGAACCTTGGATAGACAATGCAAAAGTTCTAAATTTGAAATTAAACTCTGAGTCGAACTTAAAGTATATTGGGGTTTTACGCTAAGACTTGTTGAGCAATAATGCAACTTCATACTTCTAGTATTACAATTAGATGATTAAGCTTATCAAACAAGGTGTCTTCTCATTTAAGGATAATGAAGATGATTACGTGAAGACACTTGCAAAGTACTTGAATTTCTTGGGGTTCGTTTAAATTAGAATCATGTACTTGCTTTCAACTAAAGAAGTCGTCTTCCAGATGAAAGATTTGCAAAACGATTTCCAATACGTTGGATGAAACTTTATTTAGGCCAGCACGCTAAATATAGAGCAAATCACGAATTCAACCTTTTGAAAGATCACAGAGATGCCAAATTCATTCTGCCTTGCTAGAATCTCTTCTTTGACAGTGATGAGAGCCTTTTCATCTAAAACTTTAAGATCAACTAGAAATGCCAACCTCTTGGGAAATTCCTTATGCATGTACCAAAACTTAAGGAAGTTTTTAGACTTAGGATAGCTCTAGGTGTATGTATTGCAAATATTGAGCTAATGCAGCGAGGTATATTCGCTCCTCATCAAAGTATTATGAGATATCTTGTTGGTACCACTTCATTCAACTTGAGAGTGCTAATAGCTGGACTGGACTTTGCTTTCTTGAAGGAGCGTCTCTTCAAACCTTGGAGTGGGTTCAGCATAACTTCTAACAAATTGCAGCAAGCAGCAAGAGACGACAAAGCTATTCACTAATCTAATGAATACTTGAACAAGCCAGTTGCTTTCATTCTCTACTTAGTGCTAAAGCCAGAATAGGATAATTTGATTTTGAAGGTTTCTAAAGACGGCTATCTTTCAGATGAAGAGAAGGCAGCTCCAGCGTAGGGAAATCAATTCAGAGGCTATGGATTAGTGCAACAACTCTGGTCTGGCAAGATCATTATAAAGGCTGCTGCTAATGAACTACTAGGTATGATTGAAGATGACTATCCAAGACATACCATGCACCTTAAGGATGAAATCGCATTCTTAAGCAACTGTCAGTGACTAATTCGCAAACTATTAATAATCCCTTCCCTAATACATTCACAACCTAATCTCTTGCACTATACTCTTTAATCTAATTTACTCTTCTATTCTACTTTACGATTGCACTCTACTAAATGACTAGATAATGCAGCAATCGATTGCAGTATTCATATCCACTTATATCAGGCATAAATTTTGCATTATTATGAGATTTTATCAAATTTTGGGTTTTAAGGTTGTATGGCTCCACCCTCAGATTGTATGGTTCCAGGAAGATACCCTGAAGATATCTCAAATTTCAAGCCTTGAAAATTTTCGAGAATATTGCTTATAGCTCTGCCTACTTTATGATTGGCGAGCCTTACTTCATTGATATGATACAACACAACAGTGATGCATATACAAATGCAAATACAAGCTGATCTGATGTATATGGGTTAGAATATGAGAGGCCAAACTTCAAAAATTCTTAGTTTTTCATGACAGTTTATAACAGCTTTCAAACCAACAATTTGAGTCTTTATCTTGAAACATCGACTTTTGCCTAAGAGCTCTGACTTCAACTCTAATGATGTTTTCGATGCCTCTGATACGATTAATGATGATTTGGATGGGTTTGGCATGATTAGGTGAGTTGGGTATGTTAAGTCAATTGGTCTTTAGTTTGAGAATAGACCTAAATTCTAAGCAATACTATGGTTAAGAAGTCAAAAACCTCTCTAAAGTCAAACTTGTCATTTCTTACCCCTTATAATCACTATACCTCCATAACACCTCCAATCAATGCAATAGAGTATAGCAACATCATATATAAGTGATAGAGTTCTATTTGAGGTGGTTTAGTCGAATTATAGATGCTAAGTTGTAAGAATCCACTCTAAGGTTGTATGGTTCCAGATGAAGATATCCTGAAGATATCTCCAGGTTGTATGGTTCCAGGAAGATATCCTGAAGATATCTCAAAAATTCATGCAAAAGTGTATTAAGAAATCGCTGCGTATGTTAATTGCTCAACATAAAGTTGTATAGCTGCATTAGATACAAAATATGCAAGACTCAATCTTAGGTTGTAAGAATCCAAGTTGTACAGCTCCAGTTGTATGAATCCAGCTGTATGACTCCAGATTGTATGGTTCCAGGCCTATTAAGCCAGCGAATTTCATAATTCATTATCACATTAAAATTTCGCAAATTTGAGCGAAAATCAAACTTTTGCTTCTTGATTTTTTGCTGCCCTAACTTAAGACTCCTTCCTAACTTTAATCATAGCCTATATCTAATATGCTCCTTCTACTCGGGAGCATTAGGGTCCAGCCGCAGCCTATGGTTGGATACCTCCATTTAAGAGTAAAAGTTGTTGTATTTACAATTAAAAAGAAAATCTCTCTACTTTAGGTTAACTCTCGAAGCTTTTCAACTCTAATAGTTTAGCAGTTCCCTAAAATAATGGATTACTCAATCATAATAGGCATGCTCTATATAATTTAAGAGTATAGGGCAACAACTGAAAATGATTGTATAACTTAGTGTATAGGAGATTTAGACAATTTGGATAAATCAGTAATTTGATTTTGCAAATTTTCCCTAAAGTTACGATTATTAGAAAGTCCATGATTTTAGAATCAGAGGCTTTGATTAATTCAAAAGCTAATGCGCTGCTTAATTAGTGCATTAAGACTAATAATTCAAACGTGCATGTTCGCTGATTTACATTAAAATTTAAGGTTTTACACATTTTAGAATTACTTAAACTGAGAGATTTTAGAGATTAAAAATAAAAAATAAAATCTTTGAATTACTCAAATCGAAATCAAGCGCTTAATTGCAGCTTATCAACCAACAGAATATTTAAATGGGTGGTAATGGTTCAGCCCCTACTTAAGCGAGGCATCGCAATAATTAATTTAGGATGAGTTTCGGGTGGTCAACTAAATGATACTGGAAGCTTTTTTTTGACTGGATTGAGGGGGTGAGAATGCTTAAAATATATTGGAAGATTTTATTCGTTCTTGCTCGGAGATCACTCTCACTAGTGGGTACTGGAAGACGCTAGCTGAGCAGTAGCCAACCTTCACATCTTTGAATCAATTGATATTGGAAGCTTTGATTCACTGGTGTGTACCAAGGGGAAGCACGAAGAAACTCATCCTGACTTGTTTTAATCTTTAAAAAATGGTAAGTTTTTAGGCAGAGAATCAAAAATCAGAGAATGTCACTGGAGATTAGGTCACAACAGGAAACCACCCTCGGAACTAACTATGGCTAAGTAATTTATTAATCTTTTATTATAGGATCAAAGAAAAAAATCAAATACGCGTATTGAAACAGAGAGCTCTCATTATCAAATCAAAAATTTATTTTTTAACCCAATTTTATATAGGCACTCTAGTATTATGCTGAAGTAAATTCAAGAATGACTTTAGAAATAATCTTAGGAAAATCATTTTCAGAAATGCAAGTATATCTCACATTTTTCATGAGTAATTTAATAGTGTAAAGATAGTTTTAGATTAAAAAATGGCTCGTTAGGTAATTATCTAAAAATAAAGAGGATTTAGACTCATAGTTTTGATTTTATAAAAAAGAATAGTTACCATTATACTTTTAGTTTTTATTTGGTCTGTTAGGTTTAGGGAAATATAAAGCAGAAGATTTAATTGATCTTTTATTGGGTTTGACTAATATAATATGAGGTTTCAGCATTGCTTAAATATTAGAGAGGTTTTTAAAAGTAGTTAGAGAATTGATTTTAATTTATCAACATAATCAGTTAAAAAAAGAAATTATATATCACACTTAAAGTGTAATTGCTGCTTAAGGTAAAAAAGGTAATTCAGTTTTAACTTAATGTAAATAAAATTAGAGCTTTTTAGCATAATTCAAATACTTAGGTAATTAATCAAAGTGTTGGGTATAGAATGTGTTTTTACAAACGCACAAAAATTTGAGTTTTAATAATAATTTACTGAGATTAATTCACACAGAGAAAGTGACTGCTCCAACAAAATCTTAGGGTTCTGGCATTTCTTGCGAAGTCAACTGCTTTCTCACTTCTTCATCATACTTATTTATAGTCTTCCTGTATTCTCCCTTGATTTAACTATAAATTGCGCGTTAGCTATAGTTTGATTTAAATTGCTTACTCTACTTGAATTAGACTGTCATTATCAAAGCTGAAGAACCAACCATCAGAAGAATCTTCAGGATCAAGAAGTATAAACACTTAGTGCATGTATGGGTCTTCCTTCTTGAATGGATAAATCCATACGTTGTGATATCCGCACCACATATAGGTTACTGCAACAACTGATTCGTTCTCTGCAACCTCCAAAATTACAACATTCTTGAAACCTCTTTGCGGATCAACTTAAAACTTGAATGTGCGCTTGAATCGCTCGTCGATCACCTATACTTTGCGAATGCATCAACATTGCTAAATTACTTGCCTTATATATTTCTAAGATGTATCCACCAGGTGCTTTAGATGAATGATTGAAAGTGAAGCAGTGCTGCTTCGTAGTTTTGCTTGACTTCATTCTTTGATTTAATTTTTGATTATAAAATAATAACTTATTAATAATAAAGCATCAATTGCGAGGTTGCATGAACCTCTTTTTGCATATTATATTGCTTAACAGTTGCAATTAATCAAACATAATAATTCTAAGCTTGTTTAGGTTTGCAATGCATTGCTCAACCCATCTCTTATGTTTAAGCAGGTCTGTACCTGAAGTTCATGATTTCGATCACAAATTAGATAACTCTTAGTTGTCACCCAGGAATAGACCTTAGATTTATATGGTTCTGATAGTGTGAAAGGCAAGCTGAATGTCAAAGACGATTGTGTATTGCTCAAGTGACTGATCCATGATTTGTAGCACTTAAGTTCCAGTGAGAACTTATCCTCGCGAATCTGTAATGAATGAGCGCTGCATTAGCAAGTTTGATAATTAATAATATTAACATAATATAATAGTCTTAAGATAGCTCAATATTAAATTTAATATAAGCATGTAGTTATAAGATTAATTTATTCTATCAATGAAAATCTTGAATTTTAAAATATACTATTAAACTTAGTTATTATATTAAATAGCTCTAATTTAAAAATGAAAGCATCTCTAAAATAAAATCTCCTTAATGAGAAATCTGAAAAGCTTTCGCAATCTTTGCAAGAGCTATCGCAACACTCGATCGTCAGCGACGATCATATAAGTCAGCATTCATTTCAAAACATCAAGCAAAGTTGAATCAAGGTTTAAGATAAGCAAATTATAAAGTGGGGACCTGTGATTTTAGGAAGGAATTTCGTGCAAGTGATTGCTCCTGCAAAATATTCTTACAATACAGGAACTCTCCTCAACTCTGGTGAGGTTCCTCCTCAAGAGGATTCCTTATAAGGAGGGTTAATTATATAGATGCCATTAGAAGGAATCGATGCATATTTGAAAGACATGATAGATTTGAAGAGCTTGCTCAACGACGATTCACTCTGCTAATACCTTGAGCAGTTCTTAAATAATTTTCGCAAATCAAAGTTGGTAAGTAGAATAATCTAAAATTTAAGAATCACTCTAATCCAAATTATATTTAGATATCTGGATCTACTAAAGATAAGCAATCAACGCAATTGATTCAAACTGGATTTCTATCTCTGATTTAAAATTCAAAGCAGCTAAACTCTAATCATCTTTAAGAAAGCAATCCCTATTTAAAGCCTCGAGAAGCAAAGCTTGCACATAAGCGACTTGAGATAGTAAGAATGTATATGGAAGATTAGTTGAAGCCAAAGTAAATTTTTAAGAAGTTGCGAGTGACAGCAGAGTTTGTATCAAGAACTGTTGAGAAGTTTAAGCATGAGTTGAAAACCAAAGTATTGCATCCTTAAAAACCAAAAAATCTGGCAAGAGAAGGGAGAGAGATAATGAGCAGCTGGTTGCTGCTGTTGGCGAATGCATCGAAGAAGTTGGGATTTATCAGTGCACTGGAAGAAATATTCATAATCGATTACAAGAAATGAAAACAAGCTCGCCATCAAAGTACATATTCAAAGTGCCTTGCATCTCAACGATTCATAAAATTCTCAAGGAGTAGTTTCATTTGAAGTTTGGTAAGACAGAAGCAGCGAAATTCAAGTATAGGGATCCTGCTTATAACAGCAAGCGCTTGTGGGTGAGTCGACTGCTATCTTAGTTCTTAAGTGAGGATGCAGTAATTATATCAATTGATGAAAGTAATTTCAGATCCTACTACTTGCCTCTTAAATAGTGGGCACTAAATCAAAAGAGCATTCTTGGCAAGAGGAAGAATAATGAGAGCAAACTCATTGCAATTAAAAAGTATTGTAGAATCATCGCGAGCGATAAAGAGTTGCAGTATGGAGAGATGCTGCTTGGCAAGCAGTTGAATGAAGAATATTGTTAGAAATTTTCAAATGAATTGGATGCAGTTCCATTTATAAAATCAAGCGAATTGGCTGCTTAAAATACTTCATAAAACATTAATCTATAAACTGCTGCTCAGGCCTCACTGTCATCCAACCATCATTCACTCTTTCAGAGTAAAGCAATACCAATTTCAAAACCCCATTCTAGTAAAAGCAGTTTGACTAAGTTTGCAAAGCAATCTACTTTTAAGATATCACAGAAATCATCAAGCAGCTCTAAAGTAAGCGATTTGATATTAATTTTAATCGAATAATATATAGAAGTCAGTCATTTTTATAAACACCACCTCGCTAGAATTTTAATTCAAAGCATAAACAACTTAAGGACCTATCTCCTATACCAGAAGTTGCTGACACTCCTAAGAATCAATCAAGCACATTGAAAAAATTTAGATTTGAAGCTGCAGAGCACTGCCAAGAAAGTCACTTCAGATGATGAGCAAATTGAAAGGATTCACTCAGGGCTCACTCCACTGATAGAAAAGGTATCAAAACTAAAGTTGAAATCAACTTTGAAGAAATCAAGCAGTTCGTTGTTGGGTTAGAGATAACGAGAAGTGATTCAGTTGACTCCAAGAAAGCTATCGCTATCAGTTTTAAGCAGCTCCAATATCGATGAGAGTAAGTACAAGAAGTTGAATTTGGAAGTTGATGGTTGTTGCATGATGATGATTTAAAATATACTCATTCTATTGCGGACGAAGTCAAATCATCTTGCTATCCTTCGTCTGGGCAATATATTAGAATTGATGTTATAAAGAGCGAGAAAGTTGCAAATCATAAGATGACATCTTGGAGTTAAGCGATGCTTTCAACTACCATGCTTGATGAAGATATCCTGAAGATATCTCTTAGCGTTTTGTAATAACTTCCTTGTTGTATGGATCCAGATTGAATAAATCCAAGTTGGAGAGATCCATATTGCATGACTCCAATCATATATTGTATGACTCCACCATAATGTTGTATGAATCCAGCAAATACAAATTCAACATAACTACATCTAAACTCATATCATTATGCATACTTCCATCAAACTACTAAGATGATAAATCAACTATCGTTCTAATACCTATTCAACTATAATTATAGATGATCCATCACAAACTCATAACCAATTTGAAGAATCCAAGGAATGTGATCAACTCTATACATTGATGCCATATTAAAGTCAACTTAATCTTACTTATAAACCAATCTCTCAATATCAAAAGGACATGCTTGCAAATTTAGGCGATTATGGATAGAAAGCAAAACAGTTGTCGATTGCAAAGCAAACTGTGAAAAGATAATAATATTCGATGAGTTTGATAGCTGCGATCGCAGTTGACAGAGTGGTCTCCACTTAAATAATGAGGGAGGTTTTGATTCAGTGCTGTTTGAGAACTTTATATATCAGACGCTGAGAAGTATAAGAATTGACAAAGATCTGTGCAATAAGAAGGTGGTGCTCTTGATGGATAATGCTATCATACACAAATATTCAGAAATGCTTGCGACTGCTCGTCGCTTCAAAGCCAACGTTCTTTTCAATGCAGAACACTCCCCCTGGCTCAACCCAATCGAATAGTTGTTTGCGCACATCAAGAAGAACCTCAAGCAGCAGAACATTAATAGCAAGTAAGCATACTCTCCTAACAAACTTATATAGTGCAGCTGGTCAAGCGCATCCAAGAAATAATAAAAAACATGAGCGAGGATGATGTTCGAGGACTCTGGGCATTTAGTATCAAGAAATGGATGCATACTCTGAGGTATGGCTTTGTATGAGATTCTACTCAAAAACAAGAATTGCACCTCAAAATTAAAATTCTATAAGTGCATATAATTCATGCATCATCTATACAACTGCAACTACTATTACTGCTGCTATTACTACTGCTACTACTACTGTCCTTAAAATTAATGCATAAATTTATTGGGATCCCTCGAATTCGCAGTTCTTTACAAGTCTTCTCAGATATTTATGAATTCTTGGCAAGTATCATCCAATTACACATGACTACGCTCTGTATTGTAATACTCTATCACCTCAAAGTGAAATCTAGAGGAGTTGAGCAAATTTGACTATAGTTAACAAAACTCGTTTAAATACAACTGTTCCAAGAATTGCATAATTATGCGAGGGAGGAGATAAACTAAGAATCAGACTTCTCGTATTTTTAAGAATGCAGCCATAATCTAGCAAATTTCCAACTTCTGCTAAATTGTTTTGATCAAGATCCTTTTATAGGCAGTGCTGCAATCAAGAACTCTAAAACCTCGCAATTTATGACAGCATTGACCAATATCATAGATTTTCGAGGTTTTTGACCACTCTGCTCAAAATGGGGTTTTGGTCACCATACTTTTGCGAAAAGTGACTAATAATGCAAAATTCAGACTAAAGACCTAGATTTTTCAAATTTTTGACCAGCTTTCCCTAAAATGGTCATTGTCACAACAAATCTGGGGTTTTGGCAACTATTTTTGACAATTTTGCTCGATCAATGCATTTTGACCACTTTATGGCCATTCTACTAATATATGACAGACATAAATAAAGACATATCAATATTAGTCAAAAACTGAAAATTTAGGGGTTTTGACAATGAATCTCCAATTTGGTCATTTTAGAAAGTATAATCAGAAAAAATCTCAATTTTGACAACAAGTGCATGTAAAAGTAACCACTTTGTAATAAAAACTAGCAATTTGACCAATTTTCGCAAATAAGACTAATCACACATTACATTAGCAGTAAATATTAATATAATTATTTTTGAATTTTAATTTTCACAATTCCCCGATTCGAATGTATTTTATCAATAGTTAAATTATAAACCTTATAAAAAAATAATATTCTAATAAAATGTAGTAATAGCTATATTAGCTAATTAAATTTGTAAAATTTTGAATAGAAATGAAATTCCTTTGAAATATTGAGAAATTTTAATTTTAAAATTAAAT
>ARYC01004048.1:0-12002 GCA_000711775.1 Oxytricha trifallax
CTATTAATTCCCTAAATTGTATTGTGATCATATTAACTGTGCTAGGAATAGCTTGAGTTGGAAGCCCAAAAGTCAAATCATCAAAATATATGACTGGCGGAAGCTCCATTATTAATTTCTACATAGAAAATAAAATGAATAGTTCAATCAAACTATTGAAATGATTATTGGGTTTCAATTCTAGCTGAACCTAGCAAAGGTATAGACTATTCCGAGAGCAGTCACCACAAAAATACTCTATAATTATTAATTTAAGAATAATTAAAAATATTGAATCTTGCGTATCTAAAATCATCATTGATCCACTTTAATGTACGTACTAAACTGTAAATCATTCAATAAAACATATAAAACAAACATGGAAACTCTAAAATTAATTTAAAGATTATGCAGATATAAGAAACTAAAACTGTTCTTTAATCATAACTCGCAAATGCAGCAGAAACTAAAATTCCAGGAATAAGTATGAATCCGTCAACTGATGCCTACGTGGGGTTTCCTAAAATCATTGCCTCTATCATTGCCACAAAAATTGCAATTGATTGAAAGTTTGTGAATTAAGTTGCAAAAAATAAAATTGTATATAAGGATTCAATTATTGGAAGATGACAAATCTAGTCTCAGGCTTTTGAAGGGCTTTCTTCTACTTTTAAATTTCCAGATATAGGCAGGTTGCTGTAATTCTATCGCGTGTGGATTCAATGAGCTGGGTTCAATTAAAAGAATACTTTACTCTTTAATTGGTTGAATAAGTAAAAATTGTATTATTTACCAAGAATTAAAGAATAATCAAGTTTTTCTCTATAGTATTTATTAATATATTACTAATTAAATAATTAAAATCACACTCCAATCCAAACGATCAATTTTATTTTAGTTAGAGTGCGGAATAAATTAGAAAATAAATTAAATATATGATCACTTTTAAATATGACATTTCGTTAATTATAAACTACATTAGGTTTTAATTAATAAATAAATATATTTCATATTACATTAATTTAATTTTAATATATGAAAAATTTTAATAACTGATCAATTAAAAAGTAAAATATATTATTTTATTATGATTTAAAATTTATTAATTAAAACCTAATGTAGTTTATAATAAACAAAATTTTATTTTTAAAAGTGATTATATATTTATATTTATTTTCTAATTTATTCCGCACTCTAACTAAAATAAAATTGATCGTTTGGATTGGAGTGTGATTTTAATTATTTAATTAGTAATATATTAATAAATAAGATAGAAAAAAACTTGATTATTCTTTAATTCTTGGAAAATAAAACAATTTTACTAATGTTTATTTTCACGAGAATATATAAACTAAAATATTTGCTTTAGCTAATAATTAGTAAAGACAGAAAAAAAAGATCGCATCAATAACTTTAAAGGTAATTAAAAGATGCAAAAGCTACAATGATTCCGCCTATAAATTTAAGGAAACTAAAGCTACTTTAGCCATGGACAGATTCATTCTCATCAGCAATGAACTGATAATTTGTAAATCTCTAGTCTGGACCAAGACGTACTCCTAAGCCTGGTTCTCTACAAAATAATAACTATGAGAATAAATCTGCATGACAACAATTTCCAAATTAACAAGCTCATTTCATAATAATATTTCTCGATTAAATAATGCTAATTTGATTGTATATAAAATAGTGAATATTCAAAATTAAGTTCATACTATTCATTAAACAATATAAATTGCAAAAAACTTGTATTTCCTAGATAGCAAATAATGCAAAACTAATTGTGTACAAAAAGCCACTGTCAAAACAACCGTCCATTTGTAAGCAGGATAATTATAGTTGAGTATTACTTTAAAAAAACATTAAATAAAATTAGTTTAATCAATGAAGATTTATTTGATTTTAGGAATAGCACTAATCTAATATAATATTTTTTATGTTTTAAAGTACAGAATTTAATATATTAATCTGACAGATTGGAAAATAAGGTATTCAGCAAAAATGATCAAACCCTCAATTGTGTAAATTAATCCATATGATCTTATTTTCTCTTGGTAAGTTTCGATGTACTCTATAAATTATTATAAATAATATCTTGTTCCAGCGTAATATCCTTAAACTTCATAGAGAATCTATCCCTCTCATATGACTCCCCAATAGACCCTATTAATTTTTGAAATGCCGCATCAGTCTCCAAGTTTTCTAAATTTTCATAACTCTAATTTTTATCGTTGAATTCTTAAATGATTGTTTCCACTTAACTGGGAAGAGCATTAAAACTTAAAAATAAAATATTTTTTAGAAATATTTGTAATAAGACCTTGATTGTTTCCTTCCATTTGTAAATTTATAATATAATTAACAAGTATAATTATGTATAATATGCACATATTTATTAATAAGATATTTATCATAACAGGCTATCTAATTTTTTTCATATTTATAATTATATGTTATGACCAAGACTACTACCCTCCTAACTCTCTCCCCCATATATAATAATTTTTTTTATTTATTTAAAAAACATATTGATATGCTTTGAATCATGCTCTATCTTTGTAAAAATTCTTACATTGCGGGCAGTAACTGGTATTTATTAATCTTTTTTATTAGTTTCACAACATCAGTCTGTCTTCTATAGGAAAACATTACAAATGTAATTTATTTTTCATTATTTTTATTTTAACTATATCTACTAATAATCTTGCACAGATTTTATTTTATATTTTTAAAATATTTTTTATTTTTCTTCGTTCGGCATAATTTTTAAAATAATTTAATTAATATTTTTAGTTTTGTAAACAAATTGTCTTCTCAGATCTTAATTAATAATGAAAACAATTTTAAACTTAAGAGTAATTTTTTATGATTAACTATATTACAAAAGTAATAATTTAGTTCTATGAATTCAATATATTATTTAGTTTGATAGGTAATGCATTTCATTACCTGCATTTAATTAAATTTAATTTTTTAATCAATTACTTAAATTACTTCTTTTTGTAGGGTCCAGACACGAATGCATCTCATTTAAATAATATGATCTCAATCTTCTTTGGAAAAATTAGTTTAATATAATCAGGCTATAATCTTAAAAGAGTTAATCATGCCACAAACTTCTAGAAAAAGTTAGCCTTATCTATATTTCATTATTTATTACTCACATGTTTTGTTCTTTAAATTTCTAAATAGACTTACCTGAGGGATTGTTTTGTCTTTTTTATTCATGTTCAAAAATATTTTAATCTATTGTACAAATATATATGTTAAATCTCTATTTTATAATGTTTTTTATATTGCTATTTAGAGAAATTGACCACTTGATAATTATCAATGAATATTAAAAGTAATCCTTTGAAATAAGGGTCTATTAAACATATTAAAATTTAATAAAGAACAAAGATTGAAAATATATTGAAATCGCAAAGTAATGAGACTTTAAACTATCTGTTGTGAGTTCGAATCTAAATGAATTTAGTTTGATATTTAATATTCTAATTGATTTTTATTTAAAAATATATATCATATACTTAATTTAATTCTCTTACTAACTATTCGTAAAATTATTTAATATTTTATGATTTGCATTAACAAATTATAATTATATTGAAATATTATAAAAAATGAAATTAAATTTTTTATCATTAACATTTTAAATAAAATAATTTGTTATTGTTTAAGTTTAAAATTGTTTTCATTATTAATAAAGAACTGAGAAGACAATTTGTTTACAAAACTTAAAAATTTTATTAAATTATTTTAAAGAATTATGCCGAATGAAGAAAAATTAAAGATATAAGAAACTATAAAATATATTTTGTGTAAGATTATTAGTAGATATAGTTAAAATAAAAATAATGAAAAATAAATAACATTTGTAATGTCTTCAAAAATAGTAGAATGAATTAATAAAAGTCGAGGGACGGATGCAGTGAAACTAATAAAATAAATTAAAAAATAACATTTACTGCCCGCAATGCTAGATTTTTACAAATATAGAGCATGATTCAGAGCATATTAATATGTTTTGAATATAAATTCAAAAAATTATTAAATATGGGGGAGAGAAATAGGGGGTAGAAAGTTTCTCGGTCAGAACATATATATATAGTCATGAGTAAAAAGCTAAAATTGTTTGTCTTTTTAATTTAAATATAATTTTTGCAATTTAAAATGATTATAAGCTATTTGAACTTGATATTAAACTTAAATATTTATTTCTTACATTAAATTTTTTATAAAATAAGGAAATCTTCGATTTCGATTCATAAAAATATCAATTTTTTTAAAAATAAAATTATATTTTAATTTAAAAAAAACATATAATTATTTCTCTTACATGTTTGTTTAATTCAATAAAGTAGAAATTCAGCAAAATAAATTGAATTAATAAATATTATTATAAAAATAGATTTATAATGGGAAATTGTTAAAATAAAATAAAAAATAAAATTAGATATTAATTTATTTTTAAAGCAAGTCCTTATATGTTCACCCCGAGGTACCTCCCCCCACTCCTCCCAGACCCTAAACCGAGGTACCCCACCACCACTCCCCCACCTCAAAAATGAATTCCCCCTAATATAACCCACTTTATATAAAAATCAAATTCCCAAGGTCTGAATCGACTCCCTTCATGACATCTCACTCTCATAACAATATTTAAATATAAAATGACATAATTTTTCAAAATGATCTATTATCTTTTTAATTGCTGTTCTGATGTTATTTTGAATACTTGGCAACTGTTAATATGTCCGTCGGCTATTGAAGACATATACTGCCATAGGAAAATATATTTCAATTGAGTTTACATTATGTCTAGACTTATTGCAGATTTTATTAATACAATAAAGCTATGCACATAAAAATTCCAAAAATCTTTTTCAGCCTAAATCATCTTTTTTCGATTTAAATATAAAAATTAAATTTAGTAAATTTTTTTTAAAATTAAATTACTATCTATAATATAATTCATAATATAATGAAAAATAATAATGTTTGTTAATTTATTTTTATTTTCAATTAAATAAATCTTAGCATAATCATTAATATTTCATTATATTATGAATTATATTATAGATAGTAATTTAATTTTAAAAAAAATTTACTAAATTTAATTTTTATATTTAAATCGAAAAAAGATGATTTAGGCTGAAAAAGATTTTTGGAATTTTTATGTGCATAGCTTTATTGTATTAATAAAATCTGCAATAAGTCTAGACATAATGTAAACTCAATTGAAATATATTTTCCTATGGCAGTATATGTCTTCAATAGCCGACGGACATATTAACAGTTGCCAAGTATTCAAAATAACATCAGAACAGCAATTAAAAAGATAATAGATCATTTTGAAAAATTATGTCATTTTATATTTAAATATTGTTATGAGAGTGAGATGTCAAGGGAGTCGATTCAGACCTTGGGAATATGATTTTAATATAAAGTGAGTTATATTAGGGGGAATTCATTTTTGAGGTGGGGGAGGGGTGGTGGGGGACCTCGGTTTAGGGTCTGGGGGAAGGGGTGGGGGAGGTACCTCGGGGTGAACACTTATATAAAATAAATCAAAAATATTCTTATAAAATAATTTTCTTTTTATATTATGTTATAAACTTCTTTAAATGATCATTTTAAATTATTACAATTTCTCTTATATCTTTTATATCCATTATTTAGTGCAAAACTTAAAAATCAATAAAATTAATTTTAGATTTTATGGATCTATTTATATATAAATTCTTAAAAATCATTTAAAAAAAGATCTTAATGATAAATGAGTCAATAATAATTAATATTTGGAATTATTATAATAAAACTTTAATGTTATTAAGGAAATCGCTTGTATAAATAAAAATTGATTGTTATTTATTTTATCTGTACTTATCATAAATCAGTAAATATTTTTAATTATTATTCATAATCTAATGATATATAATTAATTCGTTTTTATTCTTAGTATGGAATCAAAATGAAAGATAATAATGAATAAATTAAAAATTAACTTGAATGTAATTATTAAGCTTTAATATTATCAAAATTAACTCTAAGAGCTAGTTTGCATTCAAATCCATTCTATTTTTTTATTTAATTATTGAAGTAGAAAATAGAATATTAGCTGTAATAATTACTGTTTGTTTTTATTATAGATTTTACATTACATAAATTTAATATAGAGATAAAAAGATTTTTTATTTTGAAAAATTGACTGAATTTTGTGGTAATAAAAGTAATTAAAGTCCATCTTTTGATTAAAATAAGTTTATAATAAAAACATTTTAAACATAAAGCATATAAAAACACTGAATTAGCTAATTGATAATTTATTTTTAATTTATAAATTCTCTAGATTTTGTTAGAATTATAATTAAAATATATTGATGAAGATATTTTGAGGCTTTGATTAGTAATACCCCTAGATTATTAGAGTCTATTGGCTTAAGGATGATATCATCAAATAGATGTTAATACTGAGTTTTCGAAATCATTTACTCATCACCAGTTAATAACACAATCCTGCCGAAATGATAAGATTAATTTTGTTCTTATAACTTTCTTAGCTTAATTGTTTTTTTTTACATTAAAAATATATCATGAAATTGTTGCCTCAATTCCGTTCATTACAGGCATTTAATTATCTGTGATGATAAGCTCATAAGGTTTATGGTTTGGGCATATCTTTTCTTGATTCTAAATAATTTTCTCTATAGCTTATTTACCATTATAGCATTAGTCGATTAATATATATGAAAATTAAAAATAGTTATAGTCAACTTTATCTACATCGAATTGATTCAAAAGCCCCTATAAGGCAATTAAATTGAATGGATCATCATCTACAATCAATATTCTCGGACACTCGCAAATAAAAAATATAGAAATGACACATAGATAGCTTATATTTTTTACAATTGAATTTTAACATTTCATTTTTTAATTATTTCCAAAATTTAGTTGTTACTTACTATAGGAATGAATTTAAGCTGATAAAGCCATAAAAATTGACAAAGTAGATAATTACATTCCAATCAGCCACTTTATTTGATCGAGAAATGTTAACAAAAAAAGTTTCACAATAGAGGATCATAATAAAATCAGTTCTAAGAATTTCAAAAAATGGCTTAAACTTGCATTTTCATCGCTGCTTTAAATTTATTCATAAGAGTTATTATGGCCATTAGCCTATATAATTTGAAAAATAATATTTTCTTTGCTTTTCTCAAAGTCTAATCCTCTATATTTTTAAACTGAGTATCTCTGTCATTCTATGATATTTGCTAGAAAGCAATGCCTATGCTTGAAAAAAATCATTTGCATGGAAAATTAGAAATCTTTGATAATGAGATAAATGAAAAAATAATTTAGCAAGTATTTTGTAATTACTTCGTAGAATTTTTTATCTTATTATTTTTTGAAATGATTGATTATTAACTCAAATGGCCACTTGATTGGCTAAACTGTGCCCCATTAAGTATAATTTTCAATAGAATTTGAATAGTAATTTAAAATAAATTTGATTAACAGATTTTATATTCATTAATTTAATAATAAAATATAATGTACTCAATCTTCAATATTATCTCAATTTGTGAGAGATATCTATTTAATACAATAAACAAATTAATTATATTTTAACTTGTATAAATTATTAAATTAATCTAATTTACAATTAAAATTTTATTAAATTTTTTCTCATTCGTTAAAAGTTTGAGTGAATTTTGATTATTATGAGCCTAACTCTATTTTCTAATCCTTGAATGGGAACTACTCTCTGCTAGATCATTGAATAGGTTTGTGCTTCCGGTCCTTATTCCCTTCTTCTTGAATAAAATTTAATTGAATTATTGTGATTTCTCAGAAAGATAATTACAAATAAAAATATGCCTTCTTACTCTCTTCGGAACTTTTATTTTAAGCTTTGTGCCTTTATGAGTTCTGCATTTAATCAAAGAATGCATTTAAGGGAGCAGTATTGTCAACATATTTCTTTAAATTAAGCATTTTTGGATTTCTTTCAATGCTACTCAAGCTTTCATAAATTAAAGTTTAATTGTTAAAAGAATCTTTAAAAAAAAACAATACCTTTTTTATGAATAAATTTCAGAACAATCTTAAATTCTTAGCTAGATATCATTCAAGCTCGACTAATTACTAAGCCTGGAATTTTATTAATAAAATGACTATTCTTAGTCCGCATCATAAGGTAGCTATAATAAAAACTCAGATCCCTTATCTACTTCTGAAGTAACTGAAATGTCTCCCCCCAGAGCTTTAGCCAGATTTTTGCTGATTGTTAATCCCAGGCCTACTCCCTCTTTATTCATGTGTCTATTATTCATTATTTTAGTAAAAGCTTAGAAGAGCTTCTTTTACTAGTCCTAATCCATTCCCACTCCAGAATCTGTTACTTTAAGTTACAGAAGCTTATCTTAATGATTAACAGAACCAAAAAGCTTGACATAACCTTGGTCTGTATATTTTAATGAGTTGGATAATAAATTTATCAGAATCTATGATAGTCTATTTGGATCAGTAAAGACTTTATGTGGAAAGTCCTCAGTAAACCCATAGGTAAATTCCAAATCTTTGACTTCAGCTTTTAATTTCAAGATTGAGAAACATTCAGCTGCTATCTTTCTAAGACTCACGTATTCTTAGTTCAAAACAAGCTTCTTAGACTCTAATTACGAAAAATCTAAAATATCATTGACTAAGAAGAGCATTAGCCGAGAGCAATTTTTGGCTGTCATAATATATTTTTTTGCTTCTTTATTTTTTACTTAGCTCTCTACAATTAACAAAGAAGAATTTATTGCATTTAATGGATTTCTAAATTCATGGGCAGCTGAAGCAAAAGCTATTGTCTTAAGTTGTGATAAATTCTTCTATAATAAATTTTTAAATAATATGCAATAATTTCTATAATATTTTTCAATCTCAAGCCAAGTAGATTAGTCTCTAACAGTAGTCATTACAAAAACTTTATTACCTAGTCTTAAACTTTATGTGAATACTTATAGAATTTTATCTTAGGTGCTATCTTGTTCTTAATTTGGTATAATATTACTATTGCTGAGGTAAAGTGATTAAAATTAATAGTAAAATAATTCAAAAGATTTGACTTTAAAATAAATGCCATCTAGAGGATTTAACAGATATTCTTTATTAAAACGTCTTGGATCAAGATATAGCTAGTTCTTCTGAATATAATCCCAGAGATCTGAAAAGTTTGATCTTTCACTTTAGATATCTACTTCAGATATAGATGTATTATTGAATTATGAAGAATAACACTCATAAAAAATAATGAAAAGTATTTCACCAATATTGGAAAATAGTTTTTATTTTTTTGGTTTAGTTTTCAAGAAAGCATCCTTAATTTTTTTATTTATTTCTATTTATTTGCTAGAAGCATTATTATTGTCTGAAATATTCATGTTTTATCTTAACTAATTTCTTGTAAAAATAAACTAACTTAAAAATTTTATAATTTCTCTATTTCAGGTTATTTAGAATGAAAATTAATTATTTTGGGGAAGGGGTTTTGGGATAATATTTTATATTCAAATTATGAACGTAATTTTTGTTTTAGTATTCATAAAAATGTATAAAACAATTATAATATTTTTCTCCCTATATTCTTCCTTCATATATAAACAAATTTTCCATAACGATATATATATTAATATTGCAAATTTTTCAGTTAAAATTTAATATAAATACTTTATCCCTTACACTAATCTTGAGTATTTTTTTTGCAGGAACAGTTTTAAATATTAAATACTACCACTAAATAATTAAATAAATTTCCGGAATGGATGTCTTAATTCTCTTATTAAATTAAATTTAAATATATAAACAATATATTTTCATTCTATAATTATAAGAGACTAGACTTCTATCTGAGTTTAGAGGATTTAATTATTAAGGGATGGAAGTTAAAAGATAAAAAATTTAATTGAGAAAAAAATACTTTTTTCTATGAAATAATTACATTTAAAGATGTATAAGTGATTAAGTATTATAATAAACAAATGAATTATGAATAATAAAATAAAGACTTTACTTTTTTTTAGAATTTTAATTATCTTAAATTTTATATGTTTCTCAAAATGAAATAAAAATTTATAATTTCAAATTTTCATCCCATAACTTATTAGTTGTGATCTTAGTCATGATTCTGACCTTCTAGATCTACATGTTCTTTTTTATTATTAATGTTGAAGATATTTTCCACGGCCTTATTGTTATAAACTATTTCTTCGTTCTAAGTAATTAAAATTCCATCATGATAGACTTTTATTAAATTATGGAAGAGTCGCAAAAGCTATTTTTGATTCTTAACTTATTCAAATTTTTCTCTATCTCGATTTAAAAACCACAAATTATTTTGGTAGTTTGATTAAGATTCTTGTTGATAAAAAGAAATTATATAAATTATATTTTAATTTTTTATGATTTATGATTTAAATTAATGAAATTCAAATGTCTTTATGCAATTTTAGGGGTCATTATATAATGGTGAGTGGTTTTAAGTCGAAAAATTTACTGTTGAGGATATATTATGGATAGATTATTATAATAATCAATGAAATTTATTTAAAGTTAAACTTGATGAAAAAAGATTGATCCATAAATTCCCTCCAACTGACAGGTATTAACTTCTATACCTATGGAGACCCTTATAATTTTAATCGCATCAATTTGCAGAAATAATTAATGTTAAAATTCTTAAATTTATTTAAATTTCCCTTTTTTATCTTCATATTTTCCAATTGTACTATTTTTATCTAATATAAAGAAATGAGATATTTTATCGAATTTTTTTATGAGATTAGAAATAATACCAGACTTTTATAAAATTTTAAAAATAAAAAAAGAAAATATTTTGTTACAGCTTCTTAGCATTATTTGAGTGATTGGCTTTGATATTCCCTTTTATAAATTAAAGAAGAAGAAGATATAATAAAATTAATAATCGACATCTTGTTTGGTAAAGGTTAACGAAATTTTAAAAAACTTTAATCTAATAATCTATTATGAAGTCAAGTGTTCTTTCCTACACCCCTACCTCTTGTGAGGCTTACACCTCTACCCTCCCCTCCCCATAAATATGCCCCTTAGCCTGAATCGAATTCCTTAGTGTCATCTCGATTTCATGACTTTTAATATTTAAAACAATAACATAAAAATTTCAAATTTTTTCCTCAAACTATCAGTTACAAATACGATACAATTTTTTATTTTCGATAAGTTTGACTAAGTCCGCCGACTTTTTCTCAAATACTCCCATAGGAAAAATAATTATAATTAAATTTCTATTAAAAAACAATTAAATTGTATTTTAATTATTTTTATTGGCATACCATACATAATTTAATTTAAAAAAAAATCAAATCTCTTATATCATCGTCATTCGATATAATTCCAAAAAGTAGGATAATTAATTTTAAATTTTTTCTATTCATTGGACACTCATTTACATTTTCCTTTTATATATCATGAGTTTGTTAAAATTGCAATTTACTCTATTTCAAATTCTGTCATTAAACAAATAATAATATTATATTCCAAAAACAATTTGGATTTTACAAAAGGGAACTTAAAATTATATTTCATTTAAAGTAAGTTAATTTTCTTAAAAACAATAATTTATTCATCTCATACTTTTTATTCAAACAAAAATATCTGCAAATTAATTTTTAGTTTTTAAATGTTTATTTATTAAAATAGAGTATCAACTCATTTTTAAAGATGTAAAAAAGTAAAAAGAATAAAAAGTCATGATATCATACATTTAACCATTAAATTTTCTCGATTTATAAACAATCATTTGCATGCTAAATATTAGGTAACTATCCCTTGGCAACAAATAATTAATTACTTGTTGCCAAGGGATAGTTACCAAATATTATTGCTATTTATATATTTATTTGCTTAAATTAATAATAGTACTTATAAGAAATGTAAAACACTTGAAACTAAAGAAATTTTAATTTACCAGTACTCCAGTATTATTT
>ARYC01004051.1:0-13294 GCA_000711775.1 Oxytricha trifallax
TTTTACCTCCTCCACTACTTGGTCTTTCTTTACTTAGATAATTTCCTTTTGACTTTAGATCTAAATTTCAAAGTTCGACAAGTCAAAATTGTCAAAAAAGTACAAGCATCTCTAGTCTTTACTTTTTTGGGTTGTTGGAATAGGAATTTTTATTGACTTAAACCAAGAAATACCGCTCTTCTTAAGTGATTGCAGCTCATTGTAATTTGCTGATATATTTTATTATAATATTGATTAAGTCGAGGCAGATTTACTACTATTAAAGAGTTTCAGAGACTTTGATAAATTCTTTGCAAAGAGTTGAAAATAATAAGTATAATAAAGTACTGTAAGCTGGCATATTTTATGAGAATATTTTACATTTTAGTAAATTAAAATGCTCCTAACAAAGTTTTGTTTCTCTAGGAGGTCCTCCAAATTAAGTATAAACTTAATTTGGAGTCCCTCCTAAAATAATTAAATATTTTTAGGAGCAATTAATAGAGAAGGTTTGATAAAAATGGAAGTCAAACTCTAAAACTTGGAGCAAGTTTTTCAATGCTTTATCCGCATATCCTTTTTAGGAAGACCTCCAGAAGGTGCTCCCTATTTAGTAGTAATAATTTAATAAACATAGAATGAAGATCCATAATTTAAAAATACATTAACATTACTAGAAAGTGGTAGCAAGATGGAGTCTATGTATGATTCAATGAAGAGAATTTAATCTCAAGAATTAATACGGAAATTTAGAAGTAAAGAGGACCTTTAAAGATACTTGATATAGCAAAATAAGTTTATTAATTCTTCTTACCTAAACGCTAAAGTTGGATTGTTCTTACCAACTCAAGATGGAACTAAAACCTCATTCTTAAAAGCTCTACTTAATGAAGAAAAAAAAAAACATTTAAGACTAATGAAATAAGGATGATAGAGATACCTAACTACCCAGAAATCTCAGTGACAAATCTCCATGATAATGCTATGAGTGATCCAGATGTTGCTCTCTACCTTCCGCCAAAGCTATAGCTCTCAAATAAATTGGCAGAGAGAAATTTCTTCTTTGGCGTTCTAGGCATTTAAAACCTGAATACTTAAATGAAATTATTTAAGAACCTCACAAGAAACGCCTCAGCATCTCTCCTGAATAAAAAAAAGATGTAGGGTATTAAAATCAGTGACACGTGGTTCTAGGAATTGCAGAAGCATTTATTCATCTCTAGTAAGTTAAAACTTTTAACTTTATTGAAAAACCTGACACTGCTATATATTTGATGAAAGAGTGCAGCAAATTTAACAGAGAAAGAAAGTCTAAAGTTAAGCATGAACTGAGTAAAATAATCTTCAAAGATTTATAAAAATCAGATGAAAAGAGCATAGATGTTTTGAGCGGGCTCTAAGAGAACCAAGTAAGCCACAAGTAGAAGAAAAGAATGAGAAGCCAATTTTTTTAAGGGTTCATTTAATATGTGAATATATTCATTCGTTTAAATCTAATACTTATTTATAATCACAAGATCTTCCTTCTCTCGCAAATACTTTAGCTTTCTCATCGCTAACTCTCTAAGCTGCACTTTATATAAAGTCTACTGTGTCTATCTTTAAACCATGCATTAAGTGATAGAGCAGAAGTTTCTTGAAGTGACCTTTAAAAGGCCCCCCATTATAACTAAATTTCATTAAATTGAGGGCTTTAAGGAACATTAAATACAGGTGTAATGTTAAGTCTTTCACTTCCTTCCTTGAGTCCTTAGTTTTGTGAGCTGATATATTGTTTACAAACAATATGATCTCTTAGTCTGCGTACTAATCTCTAAGTCATTGCAATAACTTTATATATTACTCAGTCTTTATTGAACGAGGGTGAAAAACATAAGTCTCTAATCCATTATCTTCGCTGATTCCACTAAGAATAGCATGAGTTACAACCTTCACTTTCTAATCATAAACCTAAATATTGCTATACCTTTTGAACCAAGACCTTGATATAAAGGTATTAAACTTAAAGACAACTTCATAGCATTGATGAACTTAATTTCACGCTCTTAAACTCTCTGCATTTAATCATATATAAAATTTAAATTATTCTAATAAAATGGAACATTAAAGTCAATCACTCTCTTAATACGATTGACTATCTTGTAAAATATTCCATTCTATTTATAAATGTTGGCTATAGATTATGAATATATTGGAGGCTTACAAAATTGTCGATGGAACATTACAGCTCTTTAAGCTAGATAGAAATGAGCTTAGTATTTAAAGCCTTATCATTGACGAGATATTCAATAAGATGTTGCTAAATTTTAGAGGCCTCTTAGGCTTAGAATTAATGTTCTATCTCTTTAAATTGAGAGCTAAAAGACAATGAGACCTAACAGTAGCAGGAGACTTGTGAAACAGCCTTGTAATAGTTGTGTAGTTAAGAACAGGTTTGAGTTCATCATTATATTCTTAAGCACCAATATCTCAACTTAAACAGTAAATCTATAAACTCCCTCTCATAAACAGACCCCAATCCTCGCATATATTTGCTTAAATTACTAATATTTAAACTATAAACCCCTACTTAAACCCTAATAAAGTATACGTTAATTGAAGCCTTTTATTAATATAAAACTCAATCAAACTTTTGAAGGAGTTTTGGGATTTTGAATCTCAAATGACTTGATTTTTCTTGAAGGAGAATATGAAATCATAAACAAATGTATATACTTTAACTAATGCTTTGAAATTCATTAAGCCTAATTGAATTGGAAGATTTCAATTTCAATTTAGAAGTTATAAAATTTGACTAAATCTTATAAAATTGGTACTTATTCATTGTGATATATAATATAGTCAAAAAATACAATTAGAAAACCATTTTATCTCATCTCTGCCTGAGGGGATATAAATCGGCTCTACTTTATATATATTAGATTTTTTTTTAAACCAATAATCCTTAATTTATTTTGATTTATCTTTACTTTACTGCGATAAAAAACTATTTTTCTAATGTCAAAGAATTGCTATAATTAAAACCATTTCAAATGATTACAATACATTTTAAAAATTGAACAAAGATTTCTTCCATATTTATTTATAATTTAATGTTTCCCTATTCAATTATTCTATAACAATTTCACATGAGGTAAAATTTTAATTAAAAAAAATTAAAATCAATAAAATTGGAAGTTAAAAGGGATAAAATTGAATTAAAATATTTTCGGTAATTTATTTTTATTTATTGGTTCAACTGAGTTAATTTATAAAAATTAAGAATTTTTACTTAGAAAGTAATGATTTGTATGGGAATCCTTCTCCCCTATTTTAAAATACTCATCCCGAGATTAAAATTGAATCTAATACTTTTTTTAAAAAAATAATATTTGATTTTATAGATATATGATATAAATCTATTTATTATATGATCTTAACTTAATGCTGCTTAACTCAATTTAATGTGATCATTTAAATATGATCAAAATTAAAAGCTCAAATAAAAAAAAGATAAAAAATCTTGATAATTAATATTTGGTAATCTTGTTTGTGATTTACATTTTGATTGAGAAGAGAAAGTACAAATAATACAATTCCGTGTTGACCTTCTAACCTCTTGGTCAATGCTCACAGTACTTGCCAATTACACTGCATTAATTAAAATACTTATAAAATATATATATATATATATAAATGTCATTGTTTAATGAAACCATAAATTTATATATATTATTAATTTATTCATTGATTTATGGGTTAGCTATCAAATACCTGCTGGATTTTTCCATTTCAACATCAAGTTCCACATTAAGTTACATTAATAAAATATATATCGCATCATTTATTTATTTTTCTTGAAGTAGATTATAAATTATTTTAAGCAATTACATTTGTTAATTATTAAAGTTAATGACCCCCCACAAGAATGAGTATGCAGTAAGTCCATTATAACAGAATATGATGATGAGCAATTAAAACTAAATATATAGACAGAAACAGCATGTTTAACATCAATATTAATTTATATCCCTAATAAGTTACTGCATTTAAAATTAAACTTAAATAAATTATTTATACTTTGTTTTTAATAGTAGCTTCACAGGAAAATCCATCACAAGTAAGGAAAAATTAGAAATAATTTAAAATTTATTTTACTTTATTAAAATAGCAATTAATATCCAATATTATATCGTATATTTGAATTATTGATTTTAAATCATTTTTAATTTCTATTTAATATCATTTTGAAGAAAATAATCGTTTAAATTCGGATATAAATCCTACTTTATCAAATAAAGCAATTGAACTTTTATTTTAAAATAAATTTAATATTTTTAATTTTCTAAGACTGATTTAGATTGTATTTTATAATAGTAACATAGCATTCATCCACAATCGAATCAACCTAACTTCAACCAATAAGTTGTTATTTTATGGCATTAACTTTTTAATTAGTTTAATTATTATCAATAAGCTGCACCAAAGCAAAAGAAAGTCAGATATTATTAATTTAATAATTGATATTATTTAAATAGCTAAAATTATAGACCAAGGGCAAGTTTATTGACGATATTTTTAATTAAAAAATTTGATGCTTTTCTTAAATATAATGATAATTAATATATATTGATCTGGATGAAAACCTTATGTGAGAATTTTTTATGCTTTCAAGATTGGACAGAGTAAAAGGATTGACCATCAAAATATGCATATCAATCAGTTATACTATTTGTATTTTCAACATACAAATGAAATCTTTATTTCATTAACACTTCCTATTATTTACCACAAATTAGCATTATTTGTCAAAATTGAAGATATTTATATATTTATATTGATGCTTGCAATTATAGATTATTTTATATTGAATGTAAAGTTATAATAATGATAAATCCCAAAACTTGTATAATTATAAATACATAAACAAATATAATCAATCTTGGAATAATTTTCATATTTATTAAAAATATAAATGTTAAAATATAGAAAAATTAAACAAAATAAAATTAATTTGACAATAAATAAATAATTAAAATAAATTTAAACTTTAACTTAAAAATAACTAGTTATAAATGTTTTTCAACAATATTTAATAAGAAGTTGACTATAGCTTGCGCTTTGCTTGATAGATAATTTAAATTATGTTAATATAAACTTTTATTGATACAATTAAAAATATTGTATCATTTACATTTGTAAAGGGAATTCAATTGATAAATAAATATTAGCCGCTAAAGTTCACTAATTTAATATTATATAGTTTATTCTAAGAAAATTTTTAAAATAACTGAATTTCAAATAAATTAAAAAAAATCATACCACATCTTAATTACTAAGAATTTTATTTAATGGAATATTTTATTTTTATGATTGGTAGAAGCTAAATCCTTTAAAAAGTCAATTTAATTTGAGTTTACATTTAATTACCTCAATAATATTATTTTGTGTTTTCAACTTCACAAATTAAATTATTTAGCTTAATTTTATTTTCCAATTGAATTAATTATTTTTATAAAAATAACTAATTAAATATTACTGAAATTATTATTAAATTAGAAAGTTATTAAATAGAACATAGGGGTGGCGCTCACGAAAGTGAGGTACCCTGAGCTATTTGGTAGAGCCTATTCGGGTTTATGCAAGGTCTGCTGGGTGGTGTACTCGTCATGGGAGTCGTAAGAACTACTCGTGATGCATTCAGATCTATCTCCTTCTAAATTTAAAGATAATTAGGACATAGTTGATCCTGGGTCAGAAAAATGAACAGCAACCGATCAGATACTGATGACCATCATCCTCAGAAATTATTTCTGATCTATTGGCACTATTGATCAGAGATTTAAAAAATAACTACTTGTCGCAAGCGGCAGGTGGCAGGAAAGTTTAACTATCCCTGATGGAGCTTGCACTCCTAAGTGATTTATCACATAATATAAGATCGGGGGTCTCCAGATGCCTCAATGTGATCATATTATTATTATTACTAAAATTGCTATTGTAAGAATTTAAATTAAAATGATATTTGAATTTAGAATACCCACTCTTTAAGCATATAATATAAGTAAATTTAGAGCCTCATTTCAAATATGATTACT
Organism: Oxytricha trifallax; assembly: GCA_000711775.1. Taxonomy (NCBI): domain Eukaryota; phylum Ciliophora; class Spirotrichea; order Sporadotrichida; family Oxytrichidae; genus Oxytricha; species Oxytricha trifallax. The sequence goes on from ARYC01004051.1 coordinate 6,057, forward strand.
ATTAAATTGTTTATAAACAATAATTATTTTAAAAAATAAATCAAAATAAAACTCAATTAATTTTATATAATTTTTAGTGATGCTTTCTAACATTTATTGGCATAAAAATTAAAATTTCCAGAAATTAAAACTAGAAAAATAATGTAATATATAAACACTATTCTAAAATAAATGGAATTAAAATAGTCTTATGCAATAATTTAGGTCTTAATCTTCAAGAGAGGACATAACAAATATAAATGCAACTTCTTAACAGAAAGTTTTACGAAGTCTATGTTAAAGTCTATGTTCCCAGAGTATCACTGTATATTCAGGTTTTCAATTTTATATTTAGTATAAAAATAGAATTAGATTTATTTAATTTAGCGAATGCAGAAATTATTATAAAATAGAAGTATTTATTGACTTATTTATTTATGTCACAAAAATGAGAGCTAGCTAGATTATGTTCTTATTACAAATATTTAATAATTTTATTTTATTCAAAAGATCTAGATTTTTCATCATATTTGACTTTAATATTTTTCCATTCAATTTAGTCAGTTTAAATGTTGAATTTTGGGGTTTTATTATATTTCAACAACAATATAGTTAAAACTATAGAATCCTAATCTCAATTTACGTTTATTTATTCTATCTTATTTAATCCATATTTTTTAGCTATATTTAGATATCAAATTTCTTATATATGCTTTAATATTTTGCATTTTTCAATTAGAAAGGGAGAATTTATATAATGGATAACGATAAAATATAGTATCTATCACCTTAAATACTAAAAAATCGAGGTAAAAATATTGCAACTACTTTTGAATTTTAGGAAAAAAGGACAAAAAATAAGTATAAAAATAAATTATACCGCAATATTATAATATTTCTTTAAGTTTTATGATGTTCAAAAAGTTGAATTTAATATTTATATTATATTTTTGAAGACCAATTAAAATTTTAGAATAGAAAAGAGAAAGTTATTTGGGGAAAGATAAAGTTTCTCAACTTTATTTTTTAAAAGCTAAGTTGTAAAATTATTGGCTTTATAATTATATTTACCAGATTATAATGAATTCTTATTCTCTAATATACAAAGATGGGAAAATATTTTGCTTTAAAAAGCCATTTTTGAATATGATACTGTATTTTTATGGTAAAAAATTATCCAAGTCAATGATAATATTTTAATTTGATTAGTTTTTAAATATCTAAATATAAAATTCAAAAAAATTCTAAATTAATTTGCTTTTAATTATAAAAAAATACTTTTAAATATAAATAATTTAAGATGTATAACTTATTCGGCATTTCATATATATATTATTGTGGTTAATAAAAAAGAATGAAGAATTTATTGGTCAATATCATTACAGCTCTTAATAAAAAATTTCTTATTATTTAATAAATTTATTAGCACAAAAACTATTATTTATATCATCTTTTTTTAAACTTTTAATATCTCCTTTTTTGTAATTCATTTGTAGAATTGTAGGAATACTATCGATTAGGGAAAATTAAGTTAAACTAAAATTAATTAATTAATAAATACCTTCATTTATGTTTTTGAAAAACATCTCCGAACCCTGACTACATTATGCTCATTGGATAGCTCATTAAATTTGAGACGGTGATAAATTTATTCTATCTCACAAGGTAGATAATTCCATTTTTTAATTTACGGGATCTACGGTAGGATCTAATCAGACCAGAATTTTGAGTCTTTTTGGATTTGATAACTGGGATTATTTAATAATTAATAAATTTGATTTAAATAATTTTTCCCAAATCAATTGTATTCATGCAACAATAGACTATCTATTGAAATAGCTACTTTTCTTTACCACTCTGATTATACCGCTACTACTTTGTATATAAAAGAACTATATTTGGAATTCGTTAATAAACTTTTTTATTCTTTTATCAAAGCTCTAATAAGTTTCGTCACTATAATTTTATAACATCATTAATTAAGCATTTATGAATCTTCTATTTTCAGAAAAATTAAGCATGAATATATACTTTTTCTAAATGAAAAGGATGTGTACTTTTTCGCAGGAGTATATTGCATTTCTGGAAAAATATGTGCCAAATGTATGCTATTTTAATAAAAATAAGATTTAAATTTTTTAAATCTATGTGCTACCACTAAGATATTAGAATCAAATAGAATTGAAATAATAGCTGATTTAAATGAAGGCAGGTATGGAAAAATTAAATAACTTTGAATTTTGTTGGTAGAAAATTGTAATAAATTTAACAGAATAGTATAATAAATTAAATTTATAATTTTTACTGATATTGCATTTAATCCTGGTTTTTTAATCATAAAAAACTAGCCTTTGCTGTTAAATAAAAAGATTAAGTAATTGTAAATTCTTCTTGATTTTGACATTTAAATATTCATGTGTATATATATATATATATATTAGATATTCTTCAATTCATTTAAATAGTAACTAAATAATAAATCATGGACAACACTCAATAAATAAAATTGAATTCGAGATTAAATATATCTATTACTATATTGATGCTTAATGAGATTTGGAATGAGTATCACTCCTTTATAGGCAAAATATAGATTCTGATAGCTGCTCTTTGGTAGATATTATACTTTGAAAGAAGGAAATTTAGAGAGTTTTTATTTGACAGTATATATTGTTTATAAGTTTCTAACCAAATTGAATGGAATCAGGAAGCTTCAAAAACCGACCATCATAAAAGAGAATTGATTCTTAAAAATATTAAGATAAAATTTTAATTTAATAAAGTAAGTCTAAATAAATAACTATTCTGATTTTAGATTAAAAACCCCTTAATTATATGTTTTAATGATTTGATTTATACGGTATAGGTGGGTCATAATTTGATAATTAAAAGTATAGACAGATATATGGATCAAGTTATGCAAAAATACATTAGCAAATTCATCATAAGCCTTATTTAATTTACTAACTGCAATAAAATTATATTATGAAAATTCTCATATTTTTTAACTTTCCTAATCAGTTTTGTCTAAGCATACTAAGATATTTATCGGTTGCATTTTTACTATGAGAGGAGTAATTTTTAAAGCCTAAAAACGTATTCTTGTTTCCATTTAATATTTAAGTAAGTATAATATTATTACTTAATTTCATTGAAAAATTTCGTTTGCCTTCTCCTGAATTATAATTAACTACTTATTATGTTAGTAAAAATATCAATAACAATAAAGCGAAATATAAAATTATAAATAAGTTCATTGACATATTTTGCTTTTTAAGTGCTATAACTAGCAGTCTTGTTTTTATTTAAAAAATTAATATATTTTCAGTTTTAATAATTTTAATTTTTTTATTTCAAAGATTTATAATCTATATCTTTTTTCCAATCTTTCTTATTCCCTAGCAAGCCTTTTATACTTTTAATGCTTCTATCGGATAAGCTTATCGCTTTTAATGGTTAAGGGCAAATAATCTATACATTCCTTATGCATTGTAATACTTTTGTTAATACTACCCACACATCCTATTTAACAGAGCCATTAGTCAGATTTTTGTTGATGGAAAGTATCTATGGGTGCCCAAGCCCCTTTAATAAAGATTCTTCTCTTACTTAATGGTTTTAATGAATGCTATTACTACTATTTTTTCATAAATTCTAAATTATTATATGAACAAAAGTCGAACTTTGATTAGCCAGTCCTAGAACAACTGTTTCAAGATTTCAGTTAACCGCTATGTTTAAATTATTAAAACTTGAAATTTCTAATATTAGCATACTTAAAAGTAGCACTCTTAGTAGAAGCTACAAATGTGAAAATAAAGGTTATATTTCAGCTGCAAGGAATCATATTTTTTTGGTAATTTATTAGTAAAATTTTACTTATTATAGTCTTAATAATTTTTATTTTGGGACTAATTTTACAAAAATTCTAAGTTGGTGTTGGTGCCAATTATGTTTTAATAAGATTGGAACTTATCCATTAAAACCTCACTTTATTAAAAGCAGGTACTTAACTGTTTTGGTACTATTAAATTGGTATCAATTAAATTAAACGAATTTAGTACCAGTTCTAATTAAATTTAAAACAATTTAGAGCTAATTTAATGGAAAAAAATTTATATATATAAACCCCAATACGTATGTACACATAGAATTTGTAAGTTGATAAAAAGTTTTAAGTATATCGATAAATAAGGAAATTTAAAAGGACAGAATTTAACTTAATTTGAGGGAGCCGATCTCGAGAATACAAGTACGGTGAAAATGGGAAAAAATTCATGATTTAATTTTAAGGCCATACTTACCAGTCTTATAGAGTTTGACATGCTGATCAAGAATATATGGGGTTTGTACCCTGTTGACGATTAGGTGCAAAGTTTCACCGTTCACACTATTTGTGAGAGGGTACGGTTTTACCTCCACATTTGAATTAAGTTTGATTTTTATTAATTAATAATTACTACTTTAATAATTAAACTAATAATGGAAATCAAAAAGTGATTCAATTTACGAAGCCTATCGCACTTTCTTTATTACCAACACAACTCACACGCACCCCACTAACTTCACTGCGCTTTGTGTGCACTTTGAAGAGCAACTCGAGATCTATCGATCCATGTTCTCCATTTTTTGTAATTGCACTTTTTTCATATTTTTCGCACTTATTTAAGCGTCATTTAAATACAGAGATGTTTGTTACACTCAAAATTAAATGCACTTGCGCTAAATGCGCAATATTAATTTACCTACACTTTATTTAATGCACGCTATTTTTCTATGATTTTAGTGTAAATCACCTAAATACACTCTTTATAATTCACGCAAGTGATTCAGGGGCCCTAACAAAATGATATTTATTTCTAATTTTAGCTTAATCAAACTTTTCATTTTTAGAGATCATTTTTCTCTATTTTTACAGAGACATTTTTTTAAATAAGCAATTTTATTAATCAAATTAATTAAATTAAATTTAAATTTAAATTATTTTATATTTTGCCCTAAGTCTGAGTTATTTGCAAAAATCTAGTTAATTATAAAAGGTAATAAAGGAAAGATAAAATAAAAGGAAGATATAGATTTAAAGAAATTAATTAAATTAATAATAATAATAATAGTTAATAGCAACAGCAGTAATAATAGTAGTAAAATAATAATAATAATAATAATTTATAATGATTCATAATAACTATTCCTTTTTAGTTTAAAAACTTTGTTTTTGTTTGATTTTCCATAAAAAAATCATTTTATTTTTAATTTCTAGATCAAGACGGAGATAAGTTTCTAAATATTGAAAAAGATCTCAGTCAATCTCCGAGATTAAAAAACGGTTTGGGGTTTGGGGGCACTAATTTTCCCAGTGTAAGTATCTTTAAAAAAAACTCTTTAGTTTTAAACTTTTATTCTCTCATTTTCATCATTTTGATGATTTTATTTAGTCCTTCTGACAATTATTAGTCAGGTATTTAATCTTGGCATAGTATTTATTGACTTCAAGTCAATCTAATTTATCATCATTCATAGGAGAATTTATTATTCTCAGTCACTCCATAGGTATATTACAAATATTGTATCTCTAATTTTCTGATTTAATTTATTTTTAATATTATAATTTATTTAATTTTCCCTTTAATTTATCTTGTTTTTGAAACACCAACCATTTTAAATATTGGATTTATTTAACCATAAAAATTTAGAATAAATTAAATCTGTTTTTAGAACATTATAATAATAAATTTTAAAAAGATAAATTCATTAGAATAAAAATGAATAGTTAAATAATTTTCTTAGTTTTATATTTTTGACTTAACTTGGTTTAAACTATTATAATATTCTAAAACTTTTCTTATAAAAACTTTACCTTAGTATATTATTATTATCATTTTATTTTATTTTAAATTCAAATTTATTTATATTTAAACTGTTTTACTATGAGAGATTTTTAATTCATAAATATTTTTAATAAATAGGCTTTCGCATTATTATATATTTACAATTTAATTTTAGAATTACTTAAGGATAAATTTATATTTATTTATTTATTTTTTTAAACTTAAATACAAGATTTATTTATTTTTTCTGTTTAAATATTTTTAATTCATTATTTCTTATTTAAATTTAAATTAATTAGGGTGTTTAGGGGATAAAACAAGACATATTATAAAGACTTATATAATATAAATTAGTAAAAATGGCATAAAATATTATTAAATTAAGAAATACTAAGACTGATATTTTACAAATTAACCTAAAAAGATATAGTTAAGAAAGTTAACTAGGAAGAAATAAATTTAAATAATACCTAAATTAGATACAAATATTAGTTTAATATATATTAATTTTATAGGTTTATTTAGTTTTTAATGTACTTTACCAGACCTCTAAGTGAATTTCTAAGTAATCAGTCAGTCAATCCTAATATAAATTGTAAATTGGGCCAGAATTTACAAGGATTTAAAAACTGCTGATCTACCCAGCTTATTACACCCAGCTCGTCAAGGTATAAGTACGTAGGATTTATGCAGGAACCCTAAAAGCCTAATTATATTTAATTATAAATAATTAATTAACCTATCTCGAATTTTAATCGATTGATAGACTTTTATTTTCATTTATTTTTTCAGTTAATATCTATATAAAAGATATTTTCATTTTCCTTAGATTAAGGACCCTATTCTAGTAAATAAAAAGTTGTCATTCATTATTTCAATTTAATTCTAAATTTTTTGGTTGTAGTAGAAAAGTAACACTAAAATCATTCCATCTTTTTCATTTCCCAACAAGTTTAAATTAGTTCTAAAAAAAATCGTTTGACAACACAAGTGAGAAGCCAAAGGATTTCCTTGAATACTAAATAGTTGAAAGTATTTGTTTTCCATCTTTATATGTAAAGTATTCTAATATTTTTATTTTTCATTTTGATTTTTAATTTATTATTATAACTTTAATTTTTTTTATTTTCAATATAGTTTCAATTTGAAAATTGAATATTTAAAATTGTTGAAAGTTAGAAGTTTGATAATTAAAATAAATCTGAGAAGAAATTAATAACTTAATAATATTTAAATTAATTTAAAAATGAAAATGTTTGAAATTTTTAGTTTATATTATTTTTTTTCAATCTTTTTATGTTTCATAATAGCTTTTCTTATCTTAGCTCTCTTCAAATAATTAATGAATAAATCAGTTTAATTTATTAATAATTTAATCTTTATGTTAATCTTTTTAATTTAATAATTTGATTTATTTTTACTGTTATTTAT
>ARYC01004052.1:0-17739 GCA_000711775.1 Oxytricha trifallax
AAGCATTACATTTATGTTAAGAATGTGAGAAGAACTTCACTTATAAACCTGCTCTTAAGCGTCATATCTTAGAGTAGCATTCTAACAAGCCAAAGCTCTATCTTAAGCATGATAAGATAGATGGAAAATATTTTTACCCTTATTGCAATAAGCAATATAACCATTCAAGGGATTTAAAAGTTCACCTATAAAACCATCATGGCAAGAAGTTTGAAGTCATAGATCCTGAGACTGGTGAGGTCTTCCTTCAAAAAAGAAAGCCAAGAGACCCTTTAGAATCCTTGGAACAAAGAGTTAAGAAAAATAATAAGCTTATTAAAGCAGTTAGAAACCTCCCAGCTTCTGAGATAGTTAAAATCACTCTGAAGATACAAGCACTGAAGCTTCCAATTTTAAATGTAATTGACCTAAAAGAATGTAAGGAAAGCTATCTTATACTTGAGGACAAGTTAGAGAAAAGGTCATAACTGATAAGCAGTTCGCATACAAGATTTATCCATTCAACTACTTTAAATGCGATGACAAGTATCAAATGGAATTTGTCAATGAGTACTAAGCTCTTACTAAAGCAAGGGATAGACAGTGCAGATTTATAATTAAGCTCGATGCAATACTGCTTGCTCAATATCATGTTGCTTTTCGCCTCCCTCTATATTAAATGACATTAAGAGACTACTTTTAAGATTAAAGAGTTCCAAAGTAGCTACCTCTTATTCTAACAAATGTTTGCAAAGCATAGAAGAGCTGCACACTTTAGGGTATGTTCATAGAGACTTGAAGCCTGAGAATATATGCTTGACTATTCACCTCTCAGAGTAGTAATAATTGATTTCAATAGATCATAAAGAGTTGAAGCTTCAGGACTTGGCAACGTTTATGGTACTCCTGGATACTTTCCAGAAAGGGAGGACTGGAGAGATGGTGATATTAAGTGGGATGTATGGGCTCTAGCAGCAATTATTGCTGAATGCGATCTGCAAAGAAATGATTACTATAGCTGTAAGAGAGAGAAAGATTCAAAGCAGAGAATACATCAATATCTAGACTAGAATAAGATAAAAGGTAAAATGAAAGATATGGCTGAGCAGATTATCTTAAGACCAACGCACAGAGCAGAGCAAACAATAGACTAAATGATCAACTGGATAGGAGATATCAAATTTAGAAAATTAGCACATGATGCCAAGGTATAGTTTGAGTGAATAGTAAAAAAAAAACCTCTCTAATACACACTACTATAGATTACATTTAAACATTAAACCCCTACATAAACCCTATTAAAACCCTAATAAAGTATGCACTAATAGTCTACTTTTATCAATCAAAAACTCAATCAAACTACTGAAAGGGTTTTGGGGTTTTGATTATTAATGAAGCAAAAAACCAGAGACTACTAACTCGGATTTTTTTACTGTAAGGCCATTGTTACCTTATTACCGTGCAAGATTCACTATGAACAGTAATTATAATGTCTCACAACCGTCACTTATTCTTTTTAAAGGTACAGATGAGGGGAGATAGGACCTGTGGAAGCAGTGCCAACGCTTAATGACGAGTCAGATACAGATTTTAGTCACATCGAAGTCTACACAGATCGAAGGGATGTCCGTTGAGCAGAAATACGGATGCGTGGAATACAAGTACACTGGATGTTTCACAGTTATCACATCTAGCGCTCAGCCCTTTAGCAACATGGACCCCAAAGATACCAATGCATTTAAGGCTAGATGTCTTATCTGCCAATCTATAATTCCGACATAGAGTGGTGAGGAGGTCTTCCCATTGACTGCACTGATTGTAGCACGTTTCTCAAACGCAAGATTTCACGCCGATGAATAGGACAAGAATGGAACCAATTGAAAACATCAGTCTGTGGTCAGAGAGAGAGAGAACCGGCGAAATATCTAAAGTCTGATGTGGTAAAGACAACCTACTTGTAAGGTATTTATTATATATTTATATAAATATAATTACAAGTGGTCTCCTAAAGACCCTGCCAGACCACTAATTATTAAATATATATTTTGATTAATTAATTAATTTAATATTAAAATCTAGATCAAATTACAATTAAAAGCTTATGTAAACAGTGATAGTTGTAATTATATTATCTCTATTTAAAATTAATATTTCTCACTTTTCCTATTTTTATCTATTTTATCAATAATTAATATATTCTTTTTATTTTTATATGGAAACTAGTCATTTAAAATAAAAGTGTAAATTAAATATGAATTAGGTGGTCCTTATAAATAATTTAAATTCAAATATATAGATAATTATAATAAGTAAATTGTAGCTTTTGATTTAATGATAGAGGCCCTATAAATATGTAATTAAACGTAAAGCTACCAAATTTTAAGGACTGTATTTAAGATAATTAGTTTGATTAATCAAATTTAAATTTTATTTCTAACTCGCATAAATGGAAACCTCTTTGCCTTAGTCTATAATCCAGGGTGATACAAAAAACATTAAAAATCCTAGTCATCCCCATTTTAAATACCATTCATCAATCACTAGTGCAAGGGTCCCCAACAGGTCACAGCATATTGGAAGGAGAGTGGGAGAATTGACATATTTGCCATTTACTGTGATACCATTACAAGCTTCAATATCGCATAGTTGCCAGAGATCACAAGTGACCTTGTAGAGCCTATAGATCGCTGCACCATTTCTAGTAACACCAACGATACTTGAGACCCTTTGAGTAAGAAGGAGGTGTGCATTATAGCATTTCGAGCAGTCCTTAAAGTATTATGAATTATAAATGCATGATGTAGGAATTGTATTTGAGGGAAGAATTTTGGTTTAAATGCAAGAAATAAAAAGCAGTAGTGATAAAAAGTCTTGTATTAGCTGCTTCCTAAGCATTAATCAACTTCAACTCTTATAGCACTTGCACCTGTTCCATTTGGAGCCAAGAAGTCATATTGAAGACCTTAAGTAGAAGAGTGGGTGGGAACACCATTGGTTGAGAAGCCAACGATCACAAGAGTAAGTAGTAGAGTACCTCAGGAATCCTATGCATGCTTAAGAGAAATACTATATCTCCTTAATAAATTAATCGAATAAATGAGATTCCGCTTAGGCCACCATTTTACAACTCAAAATAAACCATGTTATCATCAGAAGAAAACACTAACTTCCTCAACGGAATAGCTTCGTATGCTGTGATGAATGGAGTATACACATAATTAATATTAATTTTTAATAAACAAAATTTAAATTAAAATGAATTACAGCTAATGACAATAGTAATAATAATAGTAATATGAAAATTAAAAAAAAAGCGTTATCATTTTTCAACTCTTCTTCATACTTACTATCATCACTCAAAGTTTATTTTTTTGCTCTTTTGGGTCTTAATTTAAGTCTTTGTTCGCATTTACTTTTCAATCGATCTTAGAGCCACCCCAATAAAAATAAAATTTGTAGATATGTTTTTGTAACTTACATTTTAATAAATGACCGGCACAATCTGATCAGACATTTTTATAATTCTCATTTTGATTAATAAATTTACTAATTAATTCACTTTATTTACAAAAAAATATTAAATCAGAAATTAGTAAAAATGCAATGGCGTCTGGGTAAAAGACATTGGGTGGGATAGAAAAAAAAAGATGCTTAGTTATCTCGGCTCATCGAGTACTTGACTGTCTAGGAAATTCCACGCCTCCTGATTAAAGTGACTCTCGAAAATGTGAATCGTGTAATTTCTTGTGACATCGTTTCAAATATATTAAAATTTTCAAAATGCTGGAATTTTAAAATTGAGTATTTGTGCTTAACCAGGATGCAGCTGTAGATATAATTAAAGCCGGAGGAGAAGGAACTGCTGCTGAAGGCCTGGAGGTGACAGGTGGGGACCAGCACGCACACAGATTACTGCGCCTTAAAGAAGAACTGCACGAACTGTTGGAGAAGAATAACCCTTGAGCTTATGCGTCAATGAATCAATCGTTCCTCGCAATTGAGGTTGAGAAGAAGCACACCTACCTGCTCGACAGTATCAAAGATGAACTACTCTAATGGATCAAGGGTCTAATTCCACCGCCCTCTTCCCAAAGAAGATCATCAACACTCTCCTGAAAGAGACCAACAGCATCGAGTGCAGAAGATATTTCCTGGTATAAGAAAGTGATAAATCAAGATAAGCAGAATTTATCAGTGACAGCGACCCATAACGGAGAGCAATCTGAGACTAATGCAGAAACATCACAAAGTTATTCACATAGATAATCAGATAAAGTTAGAATAGTAATTAATTAAAAATGTTGTTGATGATTAATTTATCTTTCATCCTAATTTTTACGTACTTTTATAATTTGAATATTGAAATCGAGAGGTTGGTCAAATAGCAAAGACTCGAATATACAAAATGACTTCTTTCACTAACACAAATAAAACGATTAGAAATGAGGACTGTACCTTACTCGCTCATTTTCATTTAACTGATTTACTTTATTCAAACAAATGATATTTACTTCTTTGATCATTTTACGACACCGCCTTGTAATATAAAAATTGAATAGAATCCATCGATTCTATCATAATTCACAGAAGAACAAATCAAACGATCTTATATCTCTCATATATGAGAATTGAAATGACATGATCGATAAAAATTAATCACTGTGACAATTTCTCCAATTCAAAAGATATTATCCTTAAAAATAGAGAAAAAAATGCCTAAATCATATTTGTTCAATTATATTAATTAAAGGAAACTATAAATTTTGAAAGAGTCAACCAAAATCATCAAGGCTCTCTATTTTTAGTTAATAAAATTATTATCTATCTCGAATTAAAATTTGACTGCGCGGAGCATTGGCTCTACTTTCGTTTAATTTTGAATAAGTTATATTTTTATAGTATGCTCTTTTCATGCTACCAATGACAGTAAATATTTTCAAATCTATTAAGTTTAATTAAATGCTTTTATGTGTCGATGGAAATTCAAAGTTTAAGTCGTTTTTTTGTATTTTGTTTCATAATTGAAGTTAATAATATTTTTTTTAGAAAAAAGATATAACTATTAGCTTTTTTTAGTGAATTAACATTATTCAAAGTAATCTCATGCATGAATTATCATTCCTCACTTGTTTTTATCATAAAAGCAAAGAAAAGATGTTTAGATGATTCATATCTATGCTATTTTGAGAATTTAGAAGTATTTTAGAGGTAGTAGTTTTAGCAAAATTTTATAAAATAAGACTTAATTAGAATCACAAGTACATAGGAAAAAGTAAAAACATTTCAATGATTAATATTAAAATAAATTACGAAATAAATAAAAAGTAAAATATAAAGTTAGTTGAATTTTTTCCCGAAATAGACAATATGCAATAAGTAAACTATTTCTAATAACTAATTTAATTATAATATTATTGAGATTTAATTTCAAGTTTAATTTAAAATTTTTAAAACTAGGCTCAAATTAATACAATCTTAACTTGGTTATTACAGATACCATTATCTCTTGATAATTTTGATTAGAAATATTATTGTAGGAATACATTCGAATTTAGGAAAATATAATTAATTAAATAAATATAATTACAAATTAGTGGCAGTTAAAGTTGACCTATTTAAACGATCTTGGGCTCATTCGATAGAGAATTCAAAATTAGCTGGACTTTATTATTGCCTGTACTATTTTATCGCATCCTGGAGCGAGATAACTCGACTTTAATTAAACGCCTCTAATTTCGTTAAAATATGCCCTCACATTAAAGTCGAGGGATGCGATAAAATAGTACAGGCAATAATAAAGTCCAGCTAATTTTCGATTCTCTATCGAATGAGCCCAAGATCGTTTAAATTGGTCAACTTTAACTGCCACTAATTTGTAATTATATTTATTTAATTAATTATATTTTCCTAAATTCGAATGTATTCCTACAATAATATAAATCTTTAACAATTATTGATAAATACATATCAATAGGTATAATGAAAAATATAAATAAATGATTACATTATTTATAGTTTTAACTGCCATTAATCATTTACTGCTTATTATAAATTTGATTAATATAATTATAACCAAATAATTGTATGTAATAATTATAAAACAATTGTGCCAGGGTGCAAATAAAATATATTCCAACTATATAGCAAAGTTGTGTGCATATATATTCATACATATATTTATATATAAATATATTTAATAAGTATTAGAATGGCATGCGAATCCAGATCTTTAGCCTCTATCTCTCTCATACTCAGTTTTTAGATATTATCTTTCCAATAGATGAAGTATAATCTTCTTCGCTCCAAATGCTGTCATCTTCTGATCTTGAATAAAGATAGTATGCTAATTACACCACGTTGAAAGTAAACTTGAAGCTTGCCGGACTTGCCTCTAATTATTGGCGACACTGTGATACATCTTATCTCAAAACATTCATTCTCCTACGCAGTCAATCTGTTCTACGGGAGATCGTAGTTGTAATTATCGTAAAGCAAACTTAGACCGCACCATTGTTTCCCCATATTTCCCATTCACTGCGTATCCTTTTCCCTCAAGCAGTTTCTTCATAATTGGGATGTTGAATCTGTTGAAAAATTTGTCGATGTTCATCTCATCTATTAGTTAGACTTGTGATTCTTTTCTAGCGCTCTTCTTTCCACATGAAATCAAATTGGGCCTGGGAATAACTCATCACAAATGAATATCTCATCTATCATCTTCAATATGGTACTTTTTCAGTGTTGGCAGCTCCGTGAAGCCAAACGCAATGAATATTTTTATTCTATCTTTTTATTAGGCCTTCATACAAGGCATAAGCAACATCTAAGTATCCAAATTCTCTCAATAATATGTCTGTCAATTTTAAAGAATCTTTGAAAGCATTCATGTTCTTTATCAAAAACTCCCCAAGTTAATGTTTTATTAAACTTTATTCTTTTTCGTTACTCCCATCTGCTTTAAAATTTATGAGTGCTACTGAATTTCTAAGATTCTTAACAAATTTGTGCGATTGCATCTGAATCATCATATCTTATTTAAGATATACTATATATAAGTTGTAAAATTCAAAATGTAATTAAAAATATATAAGTTATACACGCTATTTGAATGTTAATTTATTTAAAAATATTAAAAACTTTTCTATCTCGAAAATTTGATCATTTTTAGATAGATAATTAATTTACTGTATGAGGTATTATGTGTATAAAAATAACATTACGTTTTCAATAAAATAAGGTTCATTTTTTAAACTAATATTGCTTAATATATCAATAATATTTGTAATTAATTTAAACATAAATCTTTAAAAATAATCTATATTGTCTTAATTTTATAATTCATCTATATTAAATTTAATAATCTAAATAAAATGAACCTTATTTTATTGAAAACGTAATGTTATTTTTATACACATAATACCTCATACAGTAAATTAATTATCTATCTAAAAATGATCAAATTTTCGAGATAGAAAAGTTTTTAATATTTTTAAATAAATTAACATTCAAATAGCGTGTATAACTTATATATTTTTAATTACATTTTGAATTTTACTCAATGGTATCATTTATTTATATATGTCATTATTCCTATTCTTATGTATTTTTCAATTGTATAAATGTAGTTGAAAGAGTGAATACAAATATAATCTCTGAATTCTCTTAAAATATTATTTCCCTATTTAATATCTCTCTACCAATTTCAATTAAGAATTCAAATAAAATCTTGATAGATGATAATAATAAAAATATAACAATTAACTCTCATCTAGGCCTCAAGGCCCTATGAGTATAATTAATTTTAAGGAACAAGTCCTATCGTGCACACAATATTAGAGAGTTACTTTCCTAAGTTTCTTATTTGTTTTCTTGATTTCCTCTTCTTTTTAATTTTTTGGTATCTCCCAATTCTTATATTCGTTGTATTTTGCTCCTGGTTTGAGTTTGTGACTAAGACGACTTGCATTTTGGATTACGGAGTTCATGAGTTAGTTTTTATATAATTGATTATAAGTCGTTAGTTTAGATATTTCTTAAAAGTGGAGTGATTAGTTAGACTAGGACTTTTATTAATAAAATCTGCTATTTTGGTGAGACATTTTTATTGGAAGGAGGCTATTTAATGATTTATTACTAGATGGGTTGATTTTATTTTAATTGTTTTTCAATTAAATAGGAGGATCTTCAATGAATTTAAATTCGAAGTCTTCAAAATTTCGTTGGATCTGATCAAATCTGTGCGGTAGGTTTGTTCATAAACTCCTAGATCCTTGTCGTTTTGGTTTTTCATTTCTGATACTTCTTCTTTTAAAGAGTTAGATGACAAGCATGGTGCTACGAAGTCTCTTTGAAAATTCTCTTTAACTAGAGTACACATCATGATATCATACATATAGTTTTCATCTAAGTCACTGGCAGCTTGTAGTCTCCTTAGTGAGGCCTCAAATGCATTTCATGGGTTGATTGGAAGTGGAGCTGGAAAGATCTCATCTTTGAGTACTGCTTTAGGTATGTTGATTTCCTAGATTGTAGTGGTTCTGATAATTGTAGGCTTTGTGGGCCTCTTGATGTGTTTGTATTATAGTTACAGTGAAAAGCTAATTGATGATAAAATTCTAGTATGTTTCGGAAGATGTAGTCTCCTGGCTCTAGTCTGGTATTGAGTAATATAAATATTGGTACCTTAGCTTGATCGAGTCTATGTGTCTATGTTTTATGGTGAATCTGTGGGTGAATAGTAGTTTCCCCACTGTGATCTAGCCCATCCTAGCGTTCAATATTTTTTAATATTAAATATATAGTAAATATTTTTAATTTAATAACTAAAATGTACTTTTGGATCGTGTTTTAGGTATCTGAAGTTTATTTTATTATTATACCACTCAATCGTTATCTCTTGATATTGTGTTTGGATTGATTATTATTTAGTATGCCATTTATTCATTGATTGAGGTACTCTTGTCTTTTCAATAAATTGCTTTATCCTATGCTTTGCATCTTTTTCGCACATTTTAGAGTAGTATTCATTGCGAAGCATTTCGCACTTTATTATTATTACTGCCAGAGCCCACACAACTCACTGAAAATCTCCATCTATCCAATTTTCTAATTCTGTGTAGTACCTTGGAATTCCCATCACAGTTCCAAGCCTTGATATTTCTACTCTTTATGCTCTGTAAAAGAAAATATTGGCACTCTTATTGGTGAAAAGTTTATCATAACTTTCTGGCTTCAAATTTCTGTGAACAAACCATAACTTATCAAACTCTTTGATACCGTGTATAGTCTGAGTTGTTATTAATGCAAGCTACTTATGATTCCTTTTATCAGGTAGGAAATCTCTAAGGGTCATTTCAAAAAGAGTGGGAGCTGAAAGCAACAAGATCTTTGCCAAGAAGAATAGTATTTAGCTAGATTAAGTATCCTCTTTAAACTTTGCTAGAGGAGTACTTGATTTTCATTAGTGAATTCAATCTAGAATTTGTCGTCACTCAAAGAGATATTTGAAAGGATAGATCTTGTAAGCATAAAAATTATCATTTTTACGTTTCTTATCAAAGGAGTCCTCTTGAATTAGGTAGCTCTAAAGGGAAGTGTCTAAATTATTTTATGCGAGTACTGAAATTTTCTTGGTTTGAATTTTGATAATAATTTTTGTAAGCTCAGAAGTTAATAGGTTGCGTGTCTTCATAGCACATTCTGCTTCATTAACTTGTTGAAGTACTATATTCTAGGAGATTCTCTTCTTTTTCTTTTGGATAAAGGCTTCAGTTCAGTCTCTTAATTTTCAACTTCTAAGTCTTTCTTGTTAACTTTTAAAAGATGATTTTTAAATATCTAGTATGAGAGTATTGCTTATTTCACATAAAGCAATGGTACTTTACATCAATTTTATCATGCTGTAAGTATACAGCTGGCTTATCTTCTCTATGCTCTTTCACATGTCAATACCAGTTCGACTAATGAGCAAAATCTCTCTCACACTTCTCACAATCATACATTTCTACTTCTTCAGCTTAAATAAAAATTCCAATTATTATTTAACCTCCTTTCTGTCTCCAACTCAATTGTCTGCTATTTACTTGATATTCTATATTTCTATATCAATAATAGAGATCTTTAGTGATAGTTCTTGTAGATCTTTGACAGTTTTTGCTCACATGTATCACATTTCTTTGTATTACCAAAGGAAATTCTCATTTAGTTTGATGAAAGTGTAGCTTGTTTTCTCAAAAAGTTACTGCTCATTTTTAATTTAAAATTAAAATAATAAAATTGCCTCTATAACTCATAGATAATATGAAATCTTGGAAGACCTAAAAGTGTCATGGGAAACTTTTAGAGTATAAGCCTAGAAAAAATGAATGTCAAGAGACGATCAAACTCAATATATAGTTAAGAATGTAACCATTTACAATCAATAATATGCTCATTATATCAAGTACTGATTTAAGAGGTGCGCCTAATTAAGTATTACTTCTTTAGGAAGTATTTGTGATTTTTTGACTAAAAAATAGGGTGTTCCTAATTAAATACGTACCAATTGTAATTTAAATATGGAATATAACGGTAAAAATTGATATTAATCTCTCAAGTTCCGAAAACAGTTATCTAAACCTTCTCCATACCTCTTAGAGGTTTACCTCCATTAGATGCCCATATTTAAAAATAAATTTTACAGAGCTATGTAATTTAAATCAATAAACTTATATTTTAATATAATTTCTAAGATCTTTAAACAGGTTGGAGTTTGCAATTAAAAGAGTATAAGCTCAAGAATTGCTTTCAATTCAGAAGGAAGGAAGAACTCCACCCCTATTTAGTGCAGCAATTTAAACATATCCTCCATTATAATTTGCTTGCTGTAGTTGGTTTTTTCTTACAATGATGTATATCATTTCTAAGAGCAATACTCAGTGAAGAAAAGAAAGCGTTGAAAATTTAAGATGTTAGTTTGCAGAAATTTCAAACTATCCTGAAATCTCTGAGACTAATTTCTATGAGGACGCTATGAATGATCCAGAGTGACCTTTTAATATACCCCAGTAGAATTCAATTCTTTCAAACTGTGAACTTTAAGATACGTTGAACACTGGCTTTATTTGAAGTCTTTCATAACATTTTTTAGTCTCTTTTGACTTATGTAAAGAAAGATAATCATCTAGTAGTAAAATCTCTTCTTCATGGTACTTCTCTCTCAGCTGTTCTAAGAACATAATATATTGCTCAGTCTTAATTAAGCGATGATGTATAACATAATTTTCTAAACCAGCATCTTCGCTCATACCTCCAAGTATTGCCATAGTTTGTATCTTTACTTTCTATCCACATACTTCTATATTACTATGTCTCTTATTACAAAACTTCTAGATGGAAGTGTTGAAGGTAAACACAGCCTCGTCAGCATTAAAAAATTAATATTATTATTTTAGGCTCTCTACATTTGATAATTAATATAAATTAAATTGTTCCTTTAAAATGGTAAACTGAAAGCATTAAATCTTTTGATACGATTGACATCTTTGTATGAGATGCCATTTAGCTTATAATTTTTTTCTATAGATTATGCAGATATCTTCAACTCAGGGAACTGTTGGTGAAACATTGTAGCACTATGGTCAAGAGAAAGGTGAGCTCAGTATCTCAGAGATTTTTCATTGATGAGATATTCAATATCTCTAGATTGAAATTTAGTCCTTCTCTTGGAATAACAACTCAACTATGATTACTTTAATTGCAGAGAAAGTAGACAGTGAGAGCGAATAGTTGAGGCACTACGCTTAAGTAATCATGGCATTTAATATGAAAACTTTTTTTGTCATTATCTTTGATCTGAAAATGCCAGAAGAATGTTACCATCTATAATAAGAGTATTATAGAGATATGTTACATTGTTTCAAAGTTATAAACTTTGATAATATTATAATTAAAACTTTAAAAGTTCCATTAAATGATGAAAGTGAAGTGAGTGCATATTTTAATTATAATTAATAATATATTATTACATAAAATTTAATCTAAATCCTCCATCTTCAAGGGTTTATTTGTATTATATAACACTTTGAGTTAATTTATTATAAAAACAGCATAGTTATGTGATAATAAAAGTTAAAATAATGAAAATTTTCTATAAATAAAGAAAGCTTACTTAATTTCTGATTTAAAGTTTGGATTCATGAGCCTTTGGATATATCCTGATCGTCTTTCTTTGGTATTTAATCAGGGTATGTACTGATCAGATTTTAATTCTTAATAATATGGTAAGTATAATTTATTTATAATAAAGAAAACTAAAATGAAAATGGATTTTGTAGCTATACATAAGTGTTAAAATATGATGAATACAAACAATATATTGCTTTATATTTACATTACTTTATAGATATTGGAGAGTTTTGGCTGGAGCCCGGAGTCAGGCAAGAGGATTTCGTAGCCAAGAGTCAGGAAGAATACACAATATTTCGCATATTCATTTGGGCGAGTAAGCTTATTTACTCAATTCTCCTATAAATAATAATTTTTTATCATTAAATTTTATAGGAACCATAACAAACCTATGGTTCCTAGCATCATTCTCCATAGTAACTATGACAAATAAAGATTACTTATTGTATGTCATGAATATTGCATTTGACTTGTAATTAAGTTCAAAGTTCATTTATATTTTTCCCTGTATACATTAGATCGATAGCACAAATTAAAACACTAAATTTATATATTATTCATTATAAATTGACCCCAATAGCTTGTAATTATCTGTTGCAAATAATTAATAACCCCAAGCACAAACAAATTTCTTACAAATCAAAGCACTTAAAAACCTCATTAAGGAGTTTTGGGGTTTTGATTGAGGTTAGGCATTTCGCTCTCTTTTTAATTTAATAATATTTTTATTTAAAAGAAAAAATCAGTTAATTTCAATGTATCTTACTCAAGTATAATGTACAGTCCTTATTAAATAAAAACAGTTGATAATAAATCTATTATAAACTATTGAAATCGTTAATATAATAAAATTAAAAAAAACTAATTAAACCTTGTAAATTATGAAACTAATGAATATTATAAAACTATTCGTACTTAAACATCTCCTAAGTATGATAAAGAAAATAAGGAGCGTGTGCCGCTAATAATAGAGTTTAATGAGAATATCTATAAAAAAAAATATTTCGTTTTTAAGTAATAAAGATTCATCGATAGTTATAACTCTTAAGTTCTATAAAAAGTAGTGCTGTAAGTAGAAATATAGACAAAAAGATAAGAGTTGTCTATGAGTGATTTAAAGATTTCAAAAAGTGGATTAATCTTTTTTTAACTTTAGTCGAATGATTCGCATAAATTACTGGGTTAATAAGAATCTAAGTATCTAAGCCATATTAGAGATAATTATGTTCCAAAGAAATTAGTGTTGTATAAGTGAGTTAAGACAAACAAAATAATTAACGGATGGTCACTCAGTGAATAAAAGAATTCTAAAAAGTGGATTTATATAATGTAAACTTGACTCGAAAGATTCACATAACTAACTGGCTAAATAAGAATCTTAGTATCTCAGCAAAATTAGAGATAATTATGTTTAATAACAAGTAGTGTTGTAAATGGGAGTGAAGACAAACAAAATAATTAACGGTTGGTATCTCAGTGATTTAAAGATTTATAAAAAGTGGATTTATATAATGTAAACTTGACTCGAATGGCTTTATAACTTAATGGCTTAATAAGAATCTTAGCATCTAAGCCATATTAGAGATTATTATGTTCTTTTAGAAGTACTGTTGTATGTGGCAAGCATTTATTTAGTTTTACAAATAGATTCGTAAATTATACAATAATTTAAAATAAATTTTTTTTAAAACTTTAGTTTGATTTTTCTTTTTAAGATAGGATATTTTTTATACTCCTTTAATCTTTATAATGAATCCTAATAAATAATAATTATTTACATGTATTTGATCACAATCCTATTTTCTACAATATCTTTATACAATACTCGTTCTTGACTCTATAATTAAGCCATAATATTTTTTTCCTTTTATTTATATTTATTTTTAACAAAATATTTAATTTAATTACTCTATTTTACCATTAATAAACATTAATTTACAATTCTTTATTTATGTCAATACATTTTAATATAATACTATTACATTTAAATTAATAATTCTTGATTTTAATTACTATTCAAACCAATTACTGCAAACAAGTTTTTCAATCAGTTTCTTATATACTAATACTTAAATTGACCATTAATTATCACTAAATTTTATAATCAGTTCTTTTTATTTACTTAGATATATTTATTTATTTATGCTTATAAATAATAGAACTATCTTAAGTAATCACATATTAAAAAAATAATTTTTAAATTTATAGAAATGATAAAGAATAAATTAAATATATTATTGTGTATATATTTCAATAAGTTAGCTTATAAACTATTTAGTACATTTCTAAATTTTGTTTTTGGCTGATAAAAATAAAATACAGTTTTCTTCAAAACTTGAGTTATTATGAAAAATAGTTTCCATTCGCTAATTTTTGAATGAACTAATTATTTAATTCATATTGAGAGCATTAAATTAATAATCTGGCATATCATAGAGATTATATTATCGTCTTAAAAGCAATCAAATGTTAATGGAAATATAATAAGTAAATCCAGTGAAAATGAACTTATCAAACATATAAGATCTTTACAACAATTTTTAAATATATTAAAAAAATATTGCTTTGGTTTTTATTAAGGTAGAATTTTTGAGAGTAGAGTAAATATAAACAATTCTAATATAAACTTCACAAGTAAGAATGCATTTAATTTGTTAAAGCCAATCAAATTTAATTGCCAACTGAAACCACTCCATCTCTCAGATTGTGATTACGAGCAAAGATCTCAAGTATGAATCCCCCAGGACATAAACTTTCAGCTAGGGCATACTGTTCATCTGGTTTTTATGATGCATTCATTATTGGGGCTGCAACAACGTTGGGCACCTTGAATCCATCTTTTATGATTTAATAATTGCCAATACCAAAGATAAATGCCTTTTCAAATGCATGCCTGGTAGCATGTCCAATCCCTGATCTGACTTGCCATAATTTGTTGTTTTTGTCCATATAAATTCATCAACAAATCTAAACAATAATTATTAAATAGGAATAAAAACTACGTGTAGCCAAGTTTGCCCATCATGTTCAAAGCCATTTCTTGCTTCGCATTTACAACCCACATTATAACAAATCCATCTTTTTAAAGTAGATTGAACGGTATTTAAATATTTACTTGTCCTTTAATAAATCATAGGAAGGTTTAAATCCTTTTTTGGCATTGACATCAAAGTTATCTCATGGTGGATCAGTAATGATAACATCAAATAATTTCCCCCCAAATCTAATCTATGCCCTCGAAATTTCTTTCCAGATTTCATAATGTGTAACATCTGCAAAATAGGTATTGACTTTTTGTTTGTTAATTTTTGAATAATATTTAAAGCATTTTGTTGATTGGCTGTTAGTTAAGGAACTTGCATTTTATTATCACACTATTTTTATTCTTGATTACTTTAATTATTATTTTTCTTTAATACTCGATATATGATTGATGATTATTCAAATGTTATGTCTTCTTTTGTTAGCTTGATATTCTTGTAACCTTTGGTAATCATGCAGGCTGAATTGAATGAGAGAGATTTTTGCATGTTTACATAGTATTCTGGCTTGAGTCTCAAGTCATTTATGATGATTGGGAATTTGAATTACTCTTTGTTATCTTTAATTATATTCTTGTCATCTGCAACTTTCAAGTATGGGTCAAACATATCTCCTGGAAGTAGTTGTTTTTGTAGAACAAGTATCAAAGGGCTATTATTAAATTTTAGAATGAATGGATCTGATTTGAAATCGTCAATATATTTTTTGTATTTCTCATTGATGTGTTTCTAAGCCATTTCCAAAGTAATATCTTCCTCATTTAGATTTAGCATGTCATTGGGGTTTTGTTCATGTTAAGAATTTAAGAAATTTACTAGTGATGCTGTAGAATAGGTTCATCAACGTTTATATTCTGGACATTTTGATGTTCTCTTAAATCCATTTCATCAATTTAAGATCTGGCAAAAATTCTTTCTGAAATAATTTTATTGATAATATTGATTGAAAATTATTGATGGCAGTTTTAGTAATAGGTGTCAAGCTCATCATCAGTTAAGAAGGCAAAGTCTTGGAAATTTAGATTTGAATTTAATATCATAAATGATTTATTGTTAAAATTTTCTCTAATTTGTTTATTGGCTTCACTATTTGTTATTGAATGGTGTCTCTCATTGTGTTTTGATTTGTTTTTGTACAATAAAAATGAGTTCTTGTAATTTTTAGTAACATAGAAGTAGAGACAAAAAATGTTTGCTGAATTTAGAGATGGTTTCTTTTTTTTGTCATCTTCATTCTCATCCTTTAGAGGGAGGGATTTCATTTTATAAATTTAATTTAATTATTTTGTCAATTAGTCTGAACCCCTGATATAAACTTTTCAACATCTACCCATGAAAATAAATATTTATTCCTTTGAAGCTTCTATTTTAGATAATATGTCAAAAACATTATCTTCTGGTTTTGCATTTTCTTTTTCAAAAGTATTCTTATAAATTTTTGCTGATCGTTGATAGAAATAAGTTTTTGCAAATGAATTATCCTATTTTGATTTTACAAAGTTCTATTTAGATATTTTAGAATTTAAAGCTAAGTTGTTTCTTTATTAATCTTTAATCTTGAAATATTAAGTATATTGTACTGGTAAATAGGAGTCATTATAACAAGTCCCAATATTTTACTTGAAGATAGTGATTTAGCTTTAACAGCTTTAATCCTCTGGCAAATTAGCATTGTATGTTTAATTTCTTTTTATTTATGACAATCTTAATCATGTAAATTAATGCTCTTTCTACTTTTTGAAGTAAAATATACTATGGATTTGACAAAAACCCAGAGTCCTGTCTTTAATTTGACATGGCACTCTTCATCTTCAATGAAATATGTAAAATCATTGACTGTTTTCTGAAATTATTTTATTTCATCACTTAACAAGAGCAATATGTACGCAAACTGAATTAAAGCTTGAAAGATTAGCCAACATTTCCAAAATGAAATGATAGTTTGATTTCAATCATTTAAGAATTTATCATATATTAGCCAGAGAGCAAGTCTTAAGATTTTATTAAAGCGGTATCTCCAGTTTTTTTGAAGAAAAAGGGCACCCATTATCAAATGAAAAGAAGCTTTTCACATTCTCTGCTTCACAAATTCTATATGGCATACTTCTTTAATTGTTTATAGTCATTTAGGACTGATGGTTAATTAGGTTGTATTGGTATAAAAATTTTGTTAAACTCTTTGATTGATGGTAAGTACAAGTATTTGAACTTTAATATCATATTATTATATTCAAGGATTGGATTGTTTCTATATTTCCTTATGAGCTATTTTAGGCTGGATGTTCATCATCATTCAGAAAGCTAATCCCCAAATTCTCAAAATCATTAGCTACCAAGGCAATTTCCCCAATTTAGCTACCTTCTCCCTGCGATACCTGCAATACCTGCGATACCTGCGATACCTGCAAAACCTGCGATACCTGCAAAACCTGCAATACCTGCAATACCTGCAATCCCTGCAATACCTGCGATACCTGCGATACCTGCAATACCTGCAATACCTGCGATACCTGCGATACCTGCAAAATCTGCGATACCTGCAATACCTGCGATA
>ARYC01004053.1:0-18488 GCA_000711775.1 Oxytricha trifallax
ATAGGTTGCGTTGTGCTCCTTCCCTACATATGGTGTGAACAACTAAAGCTCGAATCTTACCTTAATAGAGGTGCAGAAACATCCGTGGTGGGATCCAAGAAGTCACCCATGG
Organism: Oxytricha trifallax; assembly: GCA_000711775.1. Classification (NCBI taxonomy): domain Eukaryota; phylum Ciliophora; class Spirotrichea; order Sporadotrichida; family Oxytrichidae; genus Oxytricha; species Oxytricha trifallax. The sequence goes on from ARYC01004053.1 coordinate 113, forward strand.
TTAGGAGGTGTGTCGAATCATCATGATAACATTAAATATGGCGGCCTCCATCTTCCTTCTCAATACTACAAACCCTATCTAAAGTCTCGTCCACTAGTGTCGAATAGGAGCACGTGGAGCGCGTGCCCAGAATGCTACTCAGCACGTGTCAGATGGCCTCATGACTTCTGTTCGCCTTCTGAATGTTACTCAGGAGAATGCCCAAACGCAGTTTGAAAGATGTCCTTGTTAGCAGTGGATCGTCAAACTCAAGATGGTCAAGCACCAGATCCTCTGATGGGTCCTCCAGCAGCTATGAGCCATACTTATACTACTACTACTACTACTACTACTATTACTATTACTACTACTACTACAACTACTTCGATAATTATTATAATTCAAACTTAATAAATTTAAAACATTACCCAAATCTTGTAAATAATAGCATTAGGGTTTTATAAATATTAAAAAAAAATTCGAAAGGCATACTTTTTTTTCATGTCAAAGTTCAATTTATAGTTTATTATAAAGAATCATATAAATATTAAAATTATTTCTAGATATTTTTTGAGTAAATAAAATATTAATGAAGGTTTATGCTGACACATCCCATTGACTCAAGTCAATGCCAAGCACTTTTCTTTAAATGCTTCCTTGTATATATTTTACTTATGTTCTTTTAACTTTTTAATTTGCCGTATTAATATGATTAGCTTATAAAACTATTATTAAAAGCTTTCCTTATATGAATGAGTTTTTTTAAACCCTGAGTGATGATATAAATAATGAGGTCGATTTGTGAATTTAACTTTGCCTGTGTTTTAAAAGTGTAATTTACCAACAATTTTCAAACGCTTCAAAATAGTTCAAAACCTGTGTTTACCTTCATTATCACAATAAAATTTCACTATTTAAAAGTATAATATTTTAATAATTTTATTTACATTCTTTCTTTTTTCATGTTTGTAATAATATTATTTATTTTTCTAGATTTTCATTTAATCTATGTAATTTTCAAACTTATACTAATTTTATAATCCTAAGAAATATTTTATAATATATTATTTTTATTAAATTATATGTTATTGAATTAAATATATTTCTTACAGTTAATAAATTTTCATTGTATCGCCTAAATCATTATGCTTATTATTTGCAAATCTACTTTGCAATTACTTTATTAGTTAACTTATCTTTATTTATGTTCTTAACTTATTTGCATTTTTTATTATTCTTTGATATAGATTATATTTATATATATAAAAGTATGTTGAAATTTGGAAGAAAGCAAAATATATTAAAATGCAAGGATATTAGAAACAAAAACATTATTAAATTACTCATCTGTGTATTTCGAAACAATGGCACTCACTCTTATGAGATTTAGGTCTTCAAAGTGATTAGTAAGTCATTATCAATTACAAGCTTAAGCCGTGAATGTAGTTAGTGGTAAATGCAGCATAATCACAAGTAATACTGTTTGCAATATTAATATTCCCTCTGCTCGTTCATTCATGTGATGTCTGAAGTGCACGTTGTTTGCCTCTTGAATAGTAGGTGCTGTATTGGTTGTAAACATTCTGCTTGTGAGAGTTCCATGACAAGGGTTTCTATCAGTGTCGTATTTAGCGCTGGCTGGGAAGAGTGATCTGTACCATGTCTTGCACTAGGCATTCTCCTTGCTCTGTTCATCCCTGCGTCTCTTGCAGTATAGCTTAAAGTACCATTATGTCGTTGTCATCGAGAGCTTCTTAAGGACCATCGCTGGGAGTGGCTTGAAGTCTGGTCTTGAGTACACTCATCACATTGCTTAGTCAGGTCACCTGGTCTTGGCATTATCTTTTTTGAATTCAAGAATTTCAGTATTTCTAACGCAGTAAGGGGCGAACTTTCGACTGGGGGGCGGCCAGGGGCACCACGCGATTCACCACATTCTCTTCTGCGGGGGTGGAGTCTCCGACCAAGACATCTACTCCAGGGGCCGAGATACCTAAGCATCTTCATTTTCCGGACCACCCTATGGCATTAAGCGAGCGCTTTGGGGCACATTCCTTGGTAATGGTAACGATGATGCTGATCAAATTAATCTTAAACGTGCGAATCTCCCAAGCCTACTAGCCTTTTCCTCTCTGCCCAGAGCCTTTTCCTCTATCTTGCTGTGCTGGACTCTATTGCGGATTCCTCCACTATGCTAAGGAGTTCAATTAAGATGGAGTGATCTTACTAATAGGGGAGAGGAGGAATCTTGATGTAGTGTACACTGCGCGCTGCGCTCGTTGGCGTCTCAACCAATGGGATTCCCACCCACTCTGGCACTTCGGAGCACTTTTACGACATCTTCGCACCAATAGGAATAGGCTCAGATACCAAGAGAGTCGAAGTTGATCAATATTTAGGAAGCAGCGAATATTAGACTTTCTATCACTACTACTCATTCAGTCCCTGCGCTTATACCAACAGTCTCAGCGCAAATGGAGTTGCCACATCATGCTCTTCTAACCCCCAATACACCAAGGACTACTTGACATACGCTAAAACCATCCTCCCAACTGCCCACAGAGTCACAAGTATTGCCGGTATTGCAAGAGACGGTCACAAGATTGGTGGATCATACAAAGCCACTAGGGTTTTATGGCAGCCATGTGATGTTACTGGTTGTAATGGTGTTACAGTAAATGGCAAATACGTCTATGTCTCCACTCTCCTCTTCCCCTTCTTCCAAGCCTGGTGGGCTCCCCGCTGGTAGTACTGGCACACTGTTGTCACTACTCGAAGGCATTAGTACAGGTCATGCATTCCTTGTCATCCTGGATTAGATTAGTGTCTAAGGGGGGTCGCCATTTAGAGCTGTTATGAATAATTTTAAAGTCTGATTAATAACATTAAAAGTCTTAAATACTCACTTTAAAAATTTGGTAGCTAGTCATTTATTAACAAGGGTACTAATATATATATAAACCCCAATACATATATGCGTGATAAATCTATAAGTTGGTATAGTGATGATTTAATATCAATAAATAGCGAAATTCCACACTTCACAATTTAACTTATTATGAGAGGGCCAATTCAAGAGTCTTAGAAAGAGAGTCTTTAAGAATGCTGCTAATTGCAGTTTGAGTGTTCTAGTGATCATATATTGTTGAAAGTGTTCCATATTCTATACTTAGTCCATATGTCCATAAAATCCAGTAGCTTTCCCAACTATTTTTTGCAAAAATTCAACTATAGTATAGACCCCCCCTCTTATAGGGTCTAAAATCCAGTCTGAAGTCTTGAATCCAAAGCCAGTCTGGACCCCCTTCAACCATGACCTCGATTTTCGAAAACGAGTGGCTTTTTCCATTCTACTTTCACTGCACATTTCTACTGGTTATATGTACGTTATGAACAGTGTAGGGTTGAATTCGCCATTAGGCCCTCGGATGTTTCGATTTTTCCAAAAAGCCAATTTTCATGAGGCCAGACTCTAAAAGCACTCAAAAGACCCATGGCGGGTCAGCATTTCTTGCAAGCCTACTTTTTTCACCTTTATATGTTGGTATTAACATAAGCAATTCATTTGAACTGGTTTGCGGGCTATAGCTCTTTAAATCCACTGGATAAGTGAAGGAGAGAGGTTTTCTTATAGTAAATTTGAAGAATCCAGTGGTATTTTTTAATAATCCACCTATTAAATTTAAAAATCCAGTATATAATACTATAATCAAAACTTAAAAATACCATGAATCCAGCCCAAGAGCGCGATCAGCTTGCTGAGTCTTTTCCCCTATAGATTGAAGAACGAAGCCCTGGCAAGCTTTTTTCCTTTACTAAGCACCTATATTAGAGTTAAGGAATGATAATTCAAATTAATGGTTAGCTCAAATTCTTGAGCAGGGTGATCGGATTTTTTAAAATCTTGAAGCCAAGGCTAATATTGATGAGGGCGGCAAAGTGAAGGGCATTAAAGCTGAGTACAAGGGAGCCCAAGATAGCGTCAAAATCAATAGAGCAAAGGAATTCCTACATTTAAACAACTATGATTTGAGTCTCCTGTTGTAGCAGGAAGATTTCAAAGGCTATTAAAAGACATGGGATTTCAAGAACGTTGTGAGAAAGTTTATAAACAATAACAAAAGCAAGAAAGACAAGAACAGCAGTGATACCAAGTCACTGGTCTCTGAAAATCTTAACCACTCCCTCTCAAACGAGGAAATGAAGGTGAGTGAGTTCCAGACTACTGTGAGCTTAGCAAGTGAATCAATGCAAGCTCCAAGACCCTTACCTTAGCTGTTTATTAACTATGGCTCAATCATTGGCCATGAGATGTTGGTCAAGCACTTGAAAGTTTCAAATAATCAAATTATTAATAAAAGGAACAGATCCTTCAAGATATAATGGCCCGCAACACCCAATCACTCTTTTCGTTCCTTTAGCACTTTGAGATGGCAAATAAACCCTAAGTGAACCAAGGGCTCTTCTATTTAATTACAGAGTTGATCTCAAGTAACTAAAAGCTAGACTAAGACTCCAAAGCTCGTATCTTCTAGGCTGCCCTCAGTTACTATACAGGGGAAAAATATCAGCCAGAAGAGAACTTAATATAAGAAGCAATTCTCTTACTTATAAGGTCACCCAATGCTAGACAAGCTATAGGCTTAGCCAACTTGGTCTTTATTACTGAGGCAACATGCCTAAGTAAGCAGCTTGCTATAGTCTAGAAGCTAAACGACTCTAATCCAGGCATCATTCAGCTTTTGGCTTAAACATGGCACTACTTTTCAATTGACCCTTAGGTCATCAAACTAATACCAAATTCCTTCTTTAAAATGAACGTGCCTTTTATTATCTTGCTTAAGCAAGACTGTGGATTAAACCTTATAAGAGACATTCCTGTAGAGTATACAGAGTACTTTGTAAGAATATGTGCCTTATGCTCTGCCCCTAACTTAGAGTCTTTAAAGACTACATATCTTCAACAAGGGAAACCTTCTTATAAAAGCAAGAAGTCATCGACAAAGTCTCAATGGTGCATTTTATGAAAGGCCTTGCTTCAAGACTGCAAAGCAGAGATCAATAATGGGTAGGGAAGATTGAACAAATCAGGAAAGTATAGTAGTTGATTGTGAATGCGCAAGTCGAGAAAAATGTATAATTAAGCATTCACACTATTGACAACTGTCTAAACTGTGACTTCTCTGACCTTGATAGAATAATGCAATTGCCAAGGACTATGGAAGCCTTCTCTAAAAAGGCTGTTAATGACCTTCTTTAGCTATCAAGAATGAGAACTTATAAAACCAAGTAGCATCCAGATTCAATAGCAGGTCTCCAGAGGAACTCTTAAGAGTAAGTGCCGAATTAGAAACTTTGGAGTAAAATTTAGGCTCCAAATTCTACTGCTCTCAGGTCTTATGTTTAAACTATATCTGTGGCAACCTTAACAGCAATCACTTCATTCATTTTGGTATTGGCAATGGGAAGACCCTAATATGCATTGCTTTAGCAATCCTTATTGCTCTTAAAACTTAAAGATCAGTCTTTATACTCAGCAAGAATGAGCACTTAGTGCAAAGAGACTTCAAACGATACTAGAGAGTCATTAAGCAATGTAGATTAATTGCAATCTAAACTTCTTTGCCAAAGATACTGGCATCTATTTCTACACTTAGCCCTAATTAAAGAAGATGCAAAAGAACAGCAAGGCTGTGAGTGTATGGTAGCAAAGCTACGTATTAGTGGACGAGTACGACTAGATTATGTTTGATGGCTCTGTTGATACTATAATCAACTCTCTTGAGTACTTTCAGCAAGCTCATAAAGTGATAGGATTTTCTGGAAGCAATCTCTCTTTTACTGAAGAGAACTGTTTAAAGCTAGCTTTTCAAGCTACACCTGTAGTATTTCACACTCTTGATAAACTCTAGGGAAATAAAAAGACTCAATACCCGGATGTTTTTGTGAGCACTAATTAGAGTGATTACTTGGCTAAGATCAAAGAAATTATAATAGAGCAGCTAAGCCACTCCCCAGTTCTAATAGTGGCTTCAACTAACTATAATGCAATAGAGATAGGCCTTTTGAGATCGGGCTACGACTTCACAAGTTTAAGCAGAGGGCAAGCCGCCAATATTGAATCCATGATTGAAGGCAGATACTTAATGAAGAATGCGAAAAAGGAATATGGAATATACTTGCTGAATGAAGCTCATGGAAGAGGGACTAACATTCAGACGAATGATGAAATCAACTAGAACGGAGGTTCTTACCTCATCATCGCAGATGTCTTCTCTAAAAGGTCTGAAGAGCAGATTATAGGAAGAATTGGAAGACTTAATACTAAGGGCAGATGGCAAAGAGTTTTGTATAGACTCAATTCTAAAGATAGTGCTGAGTAGCTTCTTTACGTAGAGTAGAATGAGATCGACCTTATTTAGTTCAATGAAGTATAATTTAATTTGTAAGACAAATAAGAAGCTATTGATATGGATATTATTCATCAAGCAAAGGAGCCCGAAGTTCCTTCTGAATAGATTATAGCCATCGATCATAAAGTTGCAGTTGTAAAGGCTATAGTGGAGAAGATAGTCGAAAAAGTAGAAAGTTCTTTCATAGGAGCCAAAAAGGATATCGAGGAAGCAAAGAAGGCCTCTGAAGAGGAAATGAAAACTGAAGCTGTGGCTGAAGAGCCAGACACTCAAAGTAAATTAGGGTTCTATTAACCTTCTATCATAGAATTCATTGTAGAGAAGATGAGCCAGAACCCTGTGTTCTAAGACAAGCCTATTAGTGAAGTTGAGAAGATCTTCAAAAACGGCGTGAGGCGCCAATATGAGGAGATCACTTAAGAGCCAGGCAGAGAAAGATCGAAGAGCAAGGAAGGAAAGAAATAGACTAATAAGAGAAGTAGGAAGGCTTATGAGAAGGCAGAGCAGATTAAGGACTTTGTTGAAAACTGAGTTATACTTGTAAAGAAGAGTTGCAGAGACAAGTTTTTTAGTGAAACTTACAAGGAGCATGAAAAGGTCGAAGAAAGTATGGAAGCCTGGTTGAAGAAGGTTTCAAATTAAAAGAGAAACTTGAAAAGTGATATAGATCATAGGAACCCCTAAAGAGAGGGGTTAAAAAGAAGATGATTTTAAAGCTTAATTTCTAAAAGAATTCACCATATTCTAACTCTTTCTATTAGTAGTGTTCAGAGAATGGATGAGAATAGAGACCAGCAGAAGTCAAAGGCTGAAGTTCTGCACCTGCCCTTCCAGATTCTGAGAGCTGAAGTCTTGCATAACTTGCTCCTTCATTTTGCGCAAGTCAAGTACTTCACTTTCCAAGTTATCATGCTCTTGCTTCAGCCTCTTAGTTTCTTATAGAAAGAGCTGCCTGTCTGACTTCAAGGCTGTCTCATAATCTTTCACCTCTTCAATTTCATCTCTTGTTCTCTTTCTTTTAGATGAGTCCTTCATGAGATTCACAGCTTTGCCTCTCTCGGCTACAAAGTAAATGTAAAGAGAGTAAACTTACTGCTGAAGCTGAGGCATCTAGAGAGTGCGTCAACAAATTCAGGTCTCATTTCAATGACTAGGTCTCTGCTTTGCTCAAGCCTTTCTTTCCGTTAAAGCATTGCATCGTGAATCATGTTGGTGACACCGTCGGTGTCTAAGGTATAGAGCAAATCACAGATCCATTGCCTGTCTAAGTGGACCCAGTCTCGCTCATCAGGGAGAAAGTTGAGTAGTCTGGGGATGTCTCTCGCATAATCGAGGAAGTCCTGGACTGTAAGTCCCTCTATGTGAGGCACTGCGGACACTTTGACGTCTTCTCTTCTGATGTACTAAGAAGACGGTTACAATTAAGGAGAGATGCTTACCTCCTTCTTTTCTCTTATGATGGACTTGAAGAAGTAAATGTTGGTTGAATCAGGCTTGGGTAAGAAGGCCCGACAATCCTGGGTGAGAAAGTTGTAGAGCTCTTTCTTGCTTTTGCACTTCTAAGCTAGTTCTTAAACATTGATGCCAGTAAGTTACGCTTGGTTCATTAAATTCTAATAGGAGGGTGCCATCAGCCGTTTTAAATAGCCAAATATTGGCTCATGAAGACAGCACTGTTACTATAATGAGATAGTCATTTTCACTATTATGAAATGCCTTCAGCATGATCCGATTTCCGCATGCGGATTTCCTACCAGCACCAAAGTAATTCATTATTAGGAAATTATGTCATCTCTAAAATTTATAAAACTATGGATCATGAATTTTCATTTGGATTATTTAGACTTTATATATAATCGCAAGATTATTTTTTATAAAGAAACTTCTTCATTCTTTGATTATTTTAATTTATAAATTTACCTATAACTTATTATCTAGATTGAATTTTTCAAATTCATAGTAAATAAACATTAACTTTATATTTATAAGTACTTACTTTAAGTAAAAGTTATAAAACTTTCAATTTTACTCTTAAAAGCTTTTTTATACTAATATTTATTTTATATAGGTATTTTCAATTTATTTAGATTTGTTATTTTAAATGATAATTTTATAAAAATATTTTTCTTAATACTACTTAATTTTATTTATCTATATATTCTATATTAAGCGAGTATAATTAAAATGGGGAGACTGTTAAAAATTAAATCAAAAAAGAGATCAAATAAAATTATGTTCATATCAATATACATGTGTTAAGATAAAACAGTCACTAATTTGAAATATGTTTGAGTAGTTCCTTATTTAACTTTAATTAATTAATCAACTATCTAAAAATGGAATTTTTGTTTTTTTTCAACTTTTCTGATTTATTTCTTTTTTAGCGCAGTGATCAAGTTGATGCTGTAGCTGATCTCTAAGTTTTTCATAAATTTTTCATAGATATCTTCAGGGTATCTTCAGGATATCTTCCTTAAAATAAAAAAGTGTGGAGACTGTGGAGAGTGTGGAGTTTAGCATCTCTAATAACAGTGGAAATAGCATCAATATCACCAATATTCTCAAAATCAAGCATTATTAGGAGTCTGAGATTTTTTCTAAAACATTTTGTTTTTCTTAAATTCATAGATGTGAGACCTAATATTGAAGATGATGATGAGGATAATCTTGTTGAAAACAATGAAAAAATCAGTGATGTAAAATTTTGAAATTCTCTAGAATTTCAATCAGACTCCTAATAATGCTTGATTTTGAGAATATTGGTGATATTGATGCTATTTCCACTGTTATTAGAGATGCTAAACTCCACACTCTCCACAGTCTCCACACTTTTTTATTTTAAGGAAGATATCCTGAAGATACCCTGAAGATATCTATGAAAAATTTATGAAAAACTTAGAGATCAGCTACAGCATCAACTTGATCACTGCGCTAAAATAGAAATAAATCAGAAAAGTTGAAAAAAAACAAAAATTCCATTTTTAGATAGTTGATTAATTAATTAAAGTTAAATAAGGATCTACTCAAACATATTTCAAATTAGTGACTGTTTTATCTTAACACATGTATATTGATATGATCATAATTTTATTTGATCTCTTTTTTGATTTAATTTTAACTGTCTCCCCATTTTAATTATACTCGCTTAATAGTAGAATTCATTTATATATATATTCTTTTATATAGATTGAAATTCAAAGGCTAAGTTATTTCTTTTTATTACAGTATATAATAATTTTCATGCGAAATCTAAAGTAAACTAATCAATTTCTAATTAATATGTTTCTTACAAAAGATAAATCAAAGTTAATTTTTATAGTACAGTATATATTTCATCTAAGAATCTTAAAGCAATCAACTAAAATGGTATAACTATATCTTTAGAGCAAGCCCTTAAAATTTTTTATAGCAAAATTCCAAATTTAACTCTATTATATCCATTTGAAGTTTTATAAAGCTTTTAAATTTTACATTTTCAGATTCATGAGGCTACAATATAAGATTAATTAAAGATAAAATTATTCTTTAGAAATTTATGCTTCTTATATTTTAATTTAAAAAGTATTGATTATTTTAAAATTTCTTCAATCAATAAAATCAATTATCATTACAATTTATAATTATTATTTTATTATAAGAATCTAATTGTATTTCTTGACCCAGGATTTCTTTAAGTTTTGTAAAATTTTGTATTTTTAATTAACCAAGATATATAAGATTTTAATTTTGTTTTATGAAGCAAAATTATCAATAATTAGATGATCAATACTTGAAAATTTATAAAATGCTAAAGAATTTTGATTCTGTATCTATTTATATATATATATATATATATATATATTGTTCTTGAAAGATTCCTATATAATTATAGAATTTGAGCTTTGATATTTAATAATCTATTTATTTAATGAATGAAATTTTATAGTTAAATATTGATACAGCTAAAGTATCTAAAATATATGCTTAATATTAAGAATATTGGAATTAAAAATTATATCTCTTTATAATAATTTCTAGACAACTTTAGATATATGAACTACAATCAAATTATAATCAAGAAAATAATGAATCAAAGATTCATTTACTTTATCCTTATAATTCAATTCATTGCATATAAAATAATGGCTATGGGGGGAAGCATCCTCCCCCCCATAATGTATACTTTTCATTTTGTAGTCTGATAGAGTTTTCTACGCTGAGTAATAGTAGCTAATAAACATGGGGTGTGCGAGCAATAGTTTTGGAGCTATAGCTTCCTCAAAGTCACTTTTTATATATAAAAATCATTATAAATTTTACAAATTTTTTCAAATTTTCACAAAATTTAATTTCTCTAAATAAATGATTTTAGCAGTTATTAACTATTTTTACAAATAATATCTAATTTATTATAACTTTATAATGTGAACTTTTATTATCTTTTCATAAATCTTAAATGAAAGTTAAAATTATTTTAAATCGCTTTATAAAGTTATAATAAAATAGATATAATTTGAAAAATAGTTAGAAACTGCTAAAATCATTTATTTTAGAAAAATTAAATCTTGTGAAAATTTGAAAAATTTGTCAAATTTATAATGATTTTTATATATAAAAAGTGACTTTGAGAAAGCTATAGCTCCAAAACTATTGCTCGCAAACCCTATGTTTATTAGCTACTATTACTCAGCGTCAAAAATTTTATCAGACTACAAAATGAAAAGTATACATTATGGGGGGGAGGATGCTTCCCCATAGCCAAAATAATTAATGTTAGTAGAAATTATTTCTAATTAAAATAAGCTTAAATAAACTTGGTTATATCATGATTCTAAAGCATAAAATTACTTTCGTATTTATTATAACCCCAATTTATTTGAATCTTAAAGCAATATTTTATAAAATCTATAAAATTATATTATATACAAAATAATTTTTGAATATCGAAGTAAGCTTAGTTATATAAGTTTATTTAATATTGAGTAAACTAACAACTATTTCAATATATCTATATTTGCTATTTTAAAATTCTGATACTTTTTAAATACTTTAACTTTTGAGAAATTGTTAAACTTGGAATTATATCTTTCATTTGTAAAGTTTAGAATCATTTAACATCAAATATTTTATAAATTGAATATAAATTAAAAATATATAGAGTATAATCTAAGTTACAAAGTGATTTATAAAATTCAAGAATTTTATATCAAGGTATCAAAGTATAATTAGCCTATATTTTATTTCAAATTAAAATTTTATCATATATTGAACTGGATTAATTCCAAATTTTACTGAGAAATTTAGATTTCTTTTCAAATATTTGTGAGATTTATAAGATGTATACATAGAATTGTATAAACTTTTCAAAGTGGAATTGTTTTTAACTTATCATAAATTTTAACTTGTCTTAATTGTATTAAGAATTTTACTTGAATATAAGAAATATTTAAATTTATAAATTATAAAGGTAAAATTTTATTATATAAGAATATTATTTTTTTCATATTTAAGAAATATTTGCATTTTTTAATTCTCTTGTTTTAAGGTGTTTAAATAAAGAATTATCTAATTTTTAATTTATAAAAAGACAAGTTATATATTGTAAAGCTCATAATTTAATAATTAATTGAATAAAATAGGGCGACAAAGTTTTTTAATTTTTTATATTAAGTTTATAATTCCCATTTTTTTATCCCCCTAGACGACATAATAATATAAAATAAATTTTTATAATTATTTTTATAATAATAATTTTTATAGAAATTAAAAATTTTCTAAAAGTATTTTATACTTGATTTCTTTTTAGTAAAACTTAAATTTAAAAAAGACAGTTGGGTCAAATAAAAACTGTAAAACTTAACAAGCAGCTCCTTAAGTTACCAACTCTTCTAAATTATTTGGAAATTCAGATCCAAATGCCTAAAATTGAAATTAGTCTACTAATGCACATAATTCCCCAGTACATGGACAACAAACTTTCTCGTATACCTTAGATAAATAGGCATTAAATTAAATTATGATTGATATCAACAATCAATTTAATTAATAAAATACTTTAAATACTACATAAACTTAGTAAATTAATACAACTATAGCAAATAATAAACCTTCATAAACTCTTGTTGCTGCTAAAATCTTCTCAAAATTCCTTCACGAATCTGATTCAACAAACATAAATTCAATTAGTGCCAATTAAGACAAATTAGAGCATATATAATTTTTACAGCCATCTTAATTGGTTATCAGCATTCTTTAAGATTGCTAAAATTTTATTAAAGGAGCATTATACGAGAATAATTTTCGCTGCCAAATAAGTAATGATGATTTTAATTAAAAATCAAAAATTTATTCAATATAATAGGAATTTTAAGAATAAATTTTTGAATTGTTTCATAATTTGAACATTTTCATGGGATTTCCATATTATATTTGCAAAGAGCAAGTCATTCAACATTCAATACTTGACCTTAATGATATTTCAAAACTTTAAGATGCGCTATTCGATAATGTACTTTTTAATATTGATGGTATGCAGTGTTTAATTGTTGACAATTAATTCAATCAGTACTAACTAGAAGCATTTAATTCTCTAACCATTACTTAAATTAAAAAGTCAAATCAAAATTTTAGAGATATTTTAGATGTTCTCAATAATTACAACCACAGTTCAGTTTTAATTTAGCTCACAAATAATAAACTTTAGAATTTTCTTGTTATGAAGAAAATATCTAATGATTGGTATTATTTTAATCAATTCGGAACTATTTTCAAGTTGGATAGAAATATCAATAAAATCCAAAACAATTATATAGATAAAATTTCTTCAATACCAGTTCACAAGTTTGAGCAAAAATATCTTGGAAATGTAATACATTTTACTTTGCAAAAACAATTCCAAAATAAAATATTGATGATAAATTGAAAATTAGCAGCATTATAAATTTCTTTTACTAAGATTTAAATTATACAGAAGTGACCAATAAGTGGGGCAATTTAAATGCATTTGTGAAGAAAATTACTCATATAAATATATTTCAACAGAACATATTTAACTTTGATTAGTTTCAAATTTCTCAAAATTTTATACAATAATGAAATTAATATTTAGTATGTAAAAGGAAGACCACAAAATCTGGAGCTGGTAACAAAGATAGTTAATCAACAATTGCTAAGAAAACCAAAACTATCAAAAAGTAGTAAAAATCAAATACAAATTAAGGAATTAACAAGAACAAGAAAAACAAGAATTCAGATTATGACAATGAAGATGAAGATTCAGAAAATAACACTAACTGAAATTTATTAATTTAATAACATATATTTTTATAAGAGGATAATCTAAAAATTATCCTGAAGTAATTAAGTAATTTTATTTTTAATATATTTTCAATACAACATTTTACTTTTATCTATATATTTGAACAAGTAGTTATTTTATTTATCATAAAATATATCCTAAAATTTAATAAATATTATTGTACAAGTTTGCATTAAAGAATGAACCTTGCATATTAATAAAAATAAAAAGTGAATAATTCAAGTAAATTAAAGAGATCAAAAATTTAGTTACTAAAATAATTACAAAATGATAACTCAAAATAAATAATCTACATAAAAACTAAAGTTGATATTACAATTTTACTTTTATAATATTAAAATGTAAAATGAGTAAGGTAAATGTCGATGATTATACTTAAGATATTCAAGTTATTAAGTTTTTAAAGTCAATAGATTTATAAATCTTAATATTAAGATTAAGAATATTTATATCGAAATTATAATAAGATTAAATAAGAAATGTTGATTTGAAAGTCATTATTGAAAATTATAAACATCCTTTAAATAAATTTTATTTTAAAAAATATATATAATTTGCATTGGTTATGAAGATAAAAATTGAAAATATACTGTACTAATATATGAATAAATAATACTTTATATAGATTGTATTTGAATTGTATTATCTATAGATTGAAAATTGATAAATTTCTTTGTTTAAATGGAATTAATTTATCTAAATTAAAATAAGCTTAACAATAAATGCTTATAGCCCTTCAAAACCCCAAAACCCCTGCTAGATTAAACTTGGGATTTTATTGCACTGGTTGGAAATAATGACCGCAGGCAAGAGAGACATGAAGTGTACACTTTTGCAGGAATTGAGAGCTAAAGCAAGTGTACATGAACGAGACTATGGTCCTTTGAATTCCACCATAGTAGTTAAGTTGTAAAATTTAATAGTATTAATAATTTAATTAAAATTTGAATTAAGGAAAAGAAGGAGGTTCAAAACGAGAGCCCCATGAACCTTGCAAATGACGCAACTCAGCTCACAGATATCAAAAGTAGGGAAAGGACCACATATTCTTCATCTACGCACTGTGCTCTATCCAATGATAAAGTATGGGACCGAAATAAAATTAGAACTTTTTTCCCACATTACTGATCATTGGAAACTGCACTTTGAAGACCCTATAATAAGTTAAATTGTGAAGTTTGGAATTTCGCTATTTATCGATATTAAATCATCACCATACCAACTTATATTTATCACGCATATATGTATTGGGGTATATATATATATATAAACCCCAAAACCCCAATGCATAAACCCCAAAACCCCAATACATATATGCGTGATAAATCTATAAGTTGGTATGGTGATGATTTAATATCGATAAATAGCGAAATTCCAAACTTCACAATTTAACTTATTATAGGGTCTTCAAAGTGCAGTTTCCAATGATCAGTAATGTGGGAAAAAAGTTCTAATTTTATTTCGGTCCCATACTTTATCATTGGATAGAGCACAGTACGTAGATGAAGAATATGTGGTCCTTACCCTACTTTTGATATCTGTGAGCTGAGTTGCGTCATTTGCAAGGTTCATGGGGCACTCGTTTTGAACCTCCCTCTTTTCCTTAATTCAAATTTTAATTAAATTATTAATACTATTAAATTTTACAACTTAACTACTATGGTGGAATTCAAAGGACCATAGTCTCGTTCATGTACACTTGCTTTAGCTCTCAATTCCTGCAAAAGTGTACACTTCATGTCTCTCTTGCCTGCGGTCATTATTTCCAACCAGTGCAATAAAATCCCAAGTTTAATCTAGCAGGGGTTTTGGGGTTTTGAAGGGCTATAAGCATTTATTGTTAAGCTTATTTTAATTTAGATAAATTAATTCCATTTAAACAAAGAAATTTATCAATTTTCAATCTATAGATAATACAATTCAAATACAATGTATTTAAAGTATTTTAAATTGATACATAAAGTATATATAATATCTATCTCAATTTCTTCACAATAAACAATTTATATTTATTCTCCCATATTTTTATCTTAAGTTCTTAAATTGTAAACTCATTTTTTTAAACTTAATTTGTCAACTTTAAAATTTATTGGTATTTTTAAAAGCAAATTTATAAATAAAATTAAATATATTAAAGAATCAATTTATTCTTCTATATATCTCATTTTAATGCATTTTTATATCAATTCTAATATAAAGAACAATTATTTATTAATAATTTTTCATTTAGTTTCAATTTGTAAAAATTTTCAATTCATTCTTACGATATTTCAAGAATGAAAACAAATTGATCATGTAAATTTCATATTGCTTCTTATAGATTTCACGAATTGGTCTGATGATCAATTACTTTCAATGTCAAATTTAAACTCCTCAATTCTAATTATTTGAGATTTGAAACAGATGCATTTCTAAATTCTTGAGGAAATTTCCTTTTGCAAATCTCAAATTTGATCTTTGATTCTCAAATATAAGTAAATTATCTACAAATATATATTAATTAAAAAATAAAATAAAATCCAAATATAAATTAAAAATTTTATTGAAAAATTTCAAGATTTAAAGCGTATTCATTATTTTCAATACGAATATATTTAATTATTTTAATTTAAATAAATTTAGTTCATTTATAAAATTTAAGCAAACATAATGTAAGATATATAGATGCTTATATTAAAAAGTTGAATTATTTTATTATAAAAACATATCTAAATAAAATTTAACAGCCAAAGCAAAAGTTGCATTTAAAATATAATACCAATTATATTCTACTTTGACTTGTTCAAATAAAATAAAAAACTAAAATTTAATTTAAAAATCTATCTTATTATAAATTTTACAATAAAAAATAAATTTTATCTATTTATAATATCATCAAATTTTATGTAAGTTTGGAATAAAAAGATATCATAAATAAATTGATAATATTGTATATTTATTAATTTTTATAACTTTATTATTTAATTTTATAAAATATAAAATCATATAAATTTAAAATTATTTATATTAGCTATTATGATTAATCCAACTTTTTCATTTTATAGTTATCCTTATTTTATAAATGCAATATTTATAAGTATAGCATAATTTTGATTTTTTATATTTTAAAATTAATAAATACTTACCTTTGATTTATATCAAATTCTAAAGATATTCTCTAATTTTTCTAGCTCGATTTAATTTGAATTGAGTTCAATTCTATAATATTTCATACATTCTTTCAATTTTAAATCAAATTGAAATGTAAATTTAGAGAAATATTGGTGTATCTGAGTTCAATTGTTTGTGTATTTGAGAAATAATTTACATTTAGCTAATAGATTAATTTGTTGAAGCTATAAAATAGATTTGTTAAGTTGACAATCATAATTTGTAATCAAGCATTCTGAATTCATATTATCTCTGAAAAAAGTCTAAAAATTGTTTAAAATAAAAAAAAGCAAAGGTACAAAAAACTGGATCCAAAGAGTTTGGTACCTAGTAGAACACTACCCACTGGACAGACGAGCGCTATAAGCAGCGTGTTCATCTCAAAGGGGGTATTCTTTGGATTGCTCGTTACGTTATTGCATAGAACATGGTTTTTAACACACGTCTAGATTGGCGGCAATAACAAACCCTGAATCTACAAAGGTACACAAGCCCTTGGTGTCGGCATTACCAAACTCTTAGGGGAATATAACTACGATTCAAGAGACACTGGTAAAACAATTTGAAAGTTAATCATAAAAATTGATTAATTAATTTATTTAATCTTTATTGGTTAATTTTTGTTTATGATTCACAAAAATAGGGCTGAGGATTCTGTTTTTAGGGAGTATTTTTAATAAAATTAAATTATTTATTTTAATTTTATTTGAAGTTAATTTTAATTTTTATTGACTTACTATTCCAAATTGTAAGCCATTTCCCATTTGCCTATCTCAATAGGAATTCACCAAAAATAAGTTTATTTTATATTGTAAAACTTATCTTACACAATTATAGGGCAATTAAGGTTCATTAATGAACCAGGAGGGGCATTAAGGAAAATTTTTATTCCTAATTTAATTTTAAATTAATTAAATTAATTCTATTTTTAATTTAAATCAATAAATGCTTTATCATGCATTTTTAATTAATAACCACTTTTATTTATTATTATAATATTATTATTTAATAGCATATTTATATAAATCTCTAATGTTCGAAAAATTGGAATCATGTTTAGTTGTTTGATAAATACTTTTACATTTATCATTCAGCAATACTTTATCCATGTAAATTTGATTATCAAATAAATTATAAGTTTAAATAAAACAAAATTTATTATATATTAGTTGATTTTTATTTGATTTCTTTCATTATTTAAAGTTTATAAGCTGTAAATAGTTATTAGAAAAAATTAAAAGTATTTATTTAAATTTAAATTAAAATCTATTTTTATTTTATATATTTCTATATAAGTTTACATAAGTATATTTAACAATAGTAAATAATACTTGAAATTAATTTATTTGAAAATTATTTGATAAAATTTAATTGATTTCTTATAAGAAATCTTCTTTAACTAATTTTATATTTTATTTAATTTTTTTCTTGTTCAAATACAAATGAATAGTAAAGTTGGCTCGTTAATTCTAAAGCTTTTATGGGAAATAAAACTATAAGAAATCTTGATATAATGAATTAAGTCTTATAAGGAAAA
>ARYC01004054.1:0-24275 GCA_000711775.1 Oxytricha trifallax
TTAAGTTGCTGTCCAACTGTTGACTCTTTAAAAGAGTACATCTCATTAACCAGGTCTACATTCTTACAGAAGTAAGAGGTTATAGATTAAAACACCATGGCTTACTTTATGAAAGGCCTCGCATCAAGACTATAGAATAGAGACGTGCAATGGGTTGGTAAGATTGAGCAAATCAAGAGGCTTCAACAGTAATTAATAGAAGCTTAGGTTGAAAAGAATGTAAGTCTTACAAGCAACATTATTGAAAACTGCCTTAATGGTGACTGTTCTGAAATTCAACGAATTTTGCAGCTACTTCGCAATATCGAAGCATTCTCTGATAAAATTGTTGCAGAACTACTTTAACTCTTTGAGAATGTTAACATTATGCACTAATTAGCAAGGACTTTCAATTAAAAGCCTTCAAATGAAAGGTTGAGTGTGAGTGAAGATTTAGAAAAACTGCAGCAGAATCTTGGATTTAAGTTGTAGAGTTCATAAGTTTGTGCATTAACTACATTGCGATAACTTACAGTCAAGCCATTTAATTCATTTTGGTATTGGAAATGGCAAGACCTTAATTTCTATTGCGTTAGCCATTCTTATAGCTCTAAAAACCAAGCTATCTGTAATCATAATTGGTAAGAATGAGCACTTGGTATAGAGGGATTTCAAGAAATTCTAAAAGTTAATTAGTGCAATGGCTCTTAATTCAAACTTTAATTTCATTGCAAGAAGCGCAGGCATTTATTTCTTTACTCAGCCACAACTGAAGAAATAAACGAAGAACCCTAAATTCATGAGAGTGTGGCACGAGAGTATCGTGCTGGTTGATGAGTACGATTGGATTTTATTTGATGGTTCCAGTGAAAACATTGTAAACTAGCTCAATCTCTTCAAGCAAGCTAAAAGTATTGTTGGTTTTTCAGGCAGCCATCTTTCTCAAACCGAATAACATAGCCTTATATTGGCTTTGTCAAGCACGCCTGTGGTGTTCCCTACACTTGATAAGTTGTAAGGAGACAAGAAAACTTAGCTGTCAGACTTGCTCGTGAATTCAAATCAAGGAGATTATTTGAAACAATCAAGGAAATCATAAAGGATTAAGTAGCGAATTCCCCAGTTTTAATTGTTGCCTCTGCAAATTACAGCACTATTGAATAAGGCCTTTTAATATTCAGGCTTTGATCACAAGTTTCAGCCACGGCCACGCTGCTGTAATTGAAGCTACCCTTGAAGGCAGGTATTTAATGAAGAATGCAAGCAAGAACTATGGAATTTATTTGTTGAGTGAAGCATAGGGTAGAGGCACAGACATTTAAAAGAATGATGAAATCAATCAAAATGGTGGTTCATATTTAATTATCGCTGATGTTTTTACAAAAAGATCTGAAGAATAAATCATTGGTAGGATTGGTAAGCTCAACACCAAAGGTAGATGGCAGATAGTGTTATATAAACTAGCTTCTAAAAGTAGTGCAGAGCAGCTGCTCGTAGTGGAGTAAAATGAAGCAGACCTTAATCTTGATCGCAAGTACAATTTGGTATAATCAATTTTGTAAAATCAATAAGAAGCTATGGAAAATTCAATTGAATCAAACTTAGTGCCTCAAGAATAGATAACTGCAGAACTTTCCAATAAGAATGAGGATTATAAGAAGGTACGAGAAATTGTTGAACACCTTATAAGGCTCACTGAGAAATCTTATAACGAAGCAATCCATCCAATTGAAGAAGAGAAGAAAGAAAATTTTGAGGAACTTAAAGAGGCTGCCTCAGTTGAAGAACCAACTGAATAAAGTAAATTGGGTTTTTATTAACCAACTCTCATAGAGGTAATAGAAGAGAAGATGAGTTAAAATCCAGTGCTGCAAAACAAACCGTTTGAAGTGGTATAGAAATTGGTGCACAAGAATTTAAAGCGGTAGCACCATGAGATTACTAAGGCTCAAAGCTGAGAGAGATCCAAAAGTAAAAGCAGTACTACAAGTTCAAAGAGAAGATTAGTGAAAGGATAATAAAAGCTTGACTAAATCAAAGAATAAAATAAGACTTGAGATCTTTATACTCGTCGCAGTGCCAGAGATAAAACATTCACTTGCACTTATACAGAGCTGCCAGAGAGTGAAGAGACAATTGAAAGATGGTTGAAGGCGGCCTCTAGTGAGAGAAGGCACTTTAAAAGCGACATAAATCACAAAAATCCAGAGAGAAAACAAAGATTAAGAATATGAGATTTATCTTAATTTTTTTAAGTAATTCACCAAATTCAAGTTTTTGCTATTAATAGTATATAGAGATTCATGAAGGAATAGAAGCAGTAGCATTCAAAATCTGAAGTTCTCAGCTGCGCAAAGCAAGCTCAATCAGTTGTTATTGAGCATAAACTGGTCTCTCATCTTGCGTAAGTCAAGCAACTCACTTTCCATATTGTCATGTTCTTGTTTCAACTTTTTAGTTTACTGCAAGAAATCCTGCTTATCTTATTTTAAAGCTTACTCATAATCTTTTACTTCCTCCATTTAATCACGAGTTCGCTTTCTTTTAGATGAATCCTTTACTAGATTCACAGCCTTACCTCGCTCAGCTACACACGAAATTAAGAGAGAGTAAACTTACTGCTAAAGTTAAGGCATCTGCCGAGAGCGTCCACGAACTCGGGTCTCATTTCTATAACGAGATCTCTGTTTTACTCTAGCTTTTCTCTTCGTTTAGAGCATTGCATCATGAATCATCTGGGAGACACCGTCGGTGTCTAGGGTGAAGAGCAAGTCACAGATCCATTATCTTTCTAGATGGACCCAATCTCGTTCATCAGGCAAGTATTACAGCAGTCTTGCAGATCCTCTTGCATAATCAAGAAAGTCTTAAACTGTAAGTCCATCGATTTGAGGCACTGCTGACACTTTGACTGCGTCTCTTCTTACATACTATAATAACAGTTACAGGGGTAAGTTAATCGTTACTTCTTTCTCTGCTCTTATGATTTACTTAAGGAAATAAATGTTGGTGGAGTCTGCTTTGGGTATGAAAGCGTGGCAGTCTTGGGCAAGAAAGTTGTATAGCTCTTTCTTACTTTTGCATTTCTGGGCGACTTCTTGAACATTGATACCAGTAAGTTATCCTTGGTTCATTAAAATTTAAAAGTTAGGTGCTTTTCACCATTTTTTATAGGTCAATTTCGATTCAGGAAGACACTACCGTTACTAAAACTAGAGAGTGCTTTTTATGATAATGAAATGTTACCAGCACGGTCCAATTTCAGCTAGCGGAATTCCTACCAGCACCAAGAGAATTCATTATTATTAAATTTAGGAATCCGTCTATGGAATCATATTATTAGAAACGACAGTCAAGACTCTCAGAATTCTTCAAGTTGGAAGATAAAGATTATGATGGTAATAGTTCAAGTGAAGAGCAGAGCTCTTCCAGTAGATCTGAAGATTCTTGCAATAATGCAGATTACTTAACAACTAATATACTTTACTAAAGAAACATAACTCTTGCAGATGTGAGTATAGAAGAAGTAAGTGAAAAGGATATGATTTAATTATTCAATGAAATTCGTGATGAAATTTCAGAGTTTGAAATCGACGGATTTATCATATATCCCAAGAAAAGTATAGAGAAAGTATTAAAAAAGGAGCTAAAGAATCATTACTTAATGATAATTAAATTAAGACTCTTGGCTAGTTAGTGCTAAAGCTTTACACCGAGTATAAGTAATCAGATTTAGAACCCTAGAGTTTGATGGAACGTTGTTAAAATTTTGACTTAAAAGCTCTTGAAGCCAAAGTTATTGAGAATCATAAAATAAAATATTAAATTCCAATTTTTGGTTAGCACACACAATTGAATGCAATAATTCCTCGTAGACTACAAAAGTAGTTAAGAAAGGAGAAATAATTGTAAGAGAAGGAACTTAAACTTGCAGAGGAGTCACTTAGATTAAGAGTTACAGAAAAGTTAACTTTCCTCTAAATAATGGATAGACTTGGTATATCATACTATAAATTAAGAAGGTACTTAAAAAGCCCAATCAAGAAAGCTTAATTTTGGAATCTAAAATTAATTAATAGAGGCAAGTATAAGAAACTGCATAGCAGAGCACGCACTCATATCGTGAATATGTTAATGTTTAACACTTAACCAGTACAGGTTTCTGATATACAGCACAGTTTACAGAAGAATATTTAGTTAAGGTGTAGCAAGTAAATGATTAGAAGGTTCTTGAAAAATGAATTAATGATGACTTATAAATAAATCAAGTAAATTTCAACCCTACACAATAGCAATAGTAGTAAGTTATAAAGATAGTATGCATCTCAATAATTCGTGGAACACTTAAGTAAGGGTAGGAGAATAATAAATATTGATGAATCAACTCTTAACTAAACAGATTAAAGACACAGAGGTTGGACTGCCCCTTATGTAAAAAATAGAGTTACAAATTCACAGAGACTAAAATAAATGAATTTAATTATTGGAGTTGCAAGTACAGGAGAGCTGTACTATACAGTTAATCATGTAAGAACTAACTAGCACTCATTTATGTACTTCCTATGTAAACTAGTTAATGTATTGGATTCAGTTGACACTAGTTGGAGAGAAAATACTTTAATTCTACTTGATAATGCACCTTACCACAGATCACAAAGTATTATGAATAAGTACCTGGATTTGGCTTTGCCAATAATGTGTTTAGGGCCTTATCACTATAGAATCGCACCTGTTGGATTGATGTACTCTTGGATAAAAAATCGAGACTTGAACCCTCTGAATACCAGGGCGTAATCAAAGTAAGTCGCTTGGAGTTCACCTTTTTAGGGACTACTGGGCAGCATTCATGAAAGAGCTGGGCATGAATATTAGCAGGATCAACTAGAACTTGGTGAGGCGCTGCTTTTATCACGTGTTGACAGCGGTCTTGGAATCGATTTCGCTAAAAGATTTGTGAGCTAGGCGAAAGTGCGAGGTTAATTAGTAGGGCTTGCTAGCAAGAGTGGCCTAATTTAATTCGATTTTTGCGAGTATTAAAAATTATTAAGGAGAGCTTTTTAAGTTGAATTAAGAACAGTTAATTGAATTTGAATTGAAAATTGCAAGGCTCTTACATTCAATTTCCCTTGAATTTCTAGTTAATTATTCACGCTTTTTATAGGCAGCGAAGAGCGAAGGTGGCAGGTGAGGACTTGGAAAATAGGGACGAGTTAGGGCGGCGCGTGAACAGGCACTGGTACAGGCTTGCGGGTTTAAGGGCACAGGGGAGAGGGGAATTAGGTAAGTAATATATCGATTTTTATGTATTATTTATCAACAAATTTTAAAATTATTAGCTTTTCTCTTTAATTTAACTCTAAAAATTTTATACATATAAGCTTATTAAATCAAAAATAATCAAAATCATTAATACTTATTATATAATAATCATTTTATAAATGTTTCTCTCAAATTCCTTATTTTATTTAAATTATTAATTTTCTATAGTTTTCAAGTAATTTTTTATTAAAATACGATTTTACCAATAATTTTCACATTTTAACCATTAATTTTAAGTTTTACCATTAATTTGAAAATTCATTAGAATTACTACTTGTATAAATAGTTTGCAAATTATAATAATTTTATCATTTTCTTAACAAAACAAATAAAACTTTTCTTAAACTTTTATTTTATCTATAAGCAAATTATTCAATGAACATTTACAACTAAAATCAGTAATAAATGTAAGCAAATTCATTCCTGAATTAAGTTTCTAATTCCAGAAACAATTTGTTGCAATAACTTTCTCTTGCAAATAATTTATTACAAGGATAAAATCAAAATCCTAATCCAAACTTCTAAAATGGGAATATTCTTGGTGCTTAAGGCTAAGCCCTTCCATAAAATCCAAATGTATTAAATCAATTGAGAATTAGAAATTTGCCTCTTTTAGCAGCCTAGCAAAATAATACTTTATTGCTCAGCAGTAATATATTAATTAATAAAATGCCAACCAAGCTAATCAATAAATATCTATTGATCAATTTTACAAAATGAATTATGGATTTAAAGATGACTTAAATTAAATGCATCTGTACTCAATTACTTAAAATCCCCATTATTATTTATCTTTAGCTCAAGCAAACCCCTACGTTTTATTTAAAAGTTCTGGAAATTACTTGCACTATTGGTACTGGATTTATTTATTCACAATAATAATAATGTGAAAATCGCTATGATGACTTTAATGTTTACACTAAATTACCAAAATTAAAGGAGAAATACCCTTCAATTATTGTTGAATTTTATAATGCTTTGAATTAATTTATGGGTTCTACTGTATATGTAAGCAAAGAAAGCATTGTTTTTAATTTAATTTCAGCTTATGATGATGTTCAAAAAGTCAAGGATATTTTTACTTTTAATCGCTTAATTGACATCGACGCCACTCAAGGCTTAATTATAAATTCTAAATATGAAACTTTTATGTTAAAATCAGAAAACAAGCTCTCAAAGAGAGAAATAATTGACTCTATTACTTTAGCTGGTGGATTTTACACACTTCTTTCACAATTCTAAAATTACCCTTTGCTTATTTAATTAATCCAAAATGACGATAAGAACTTTCTCGTTATGAAATTTATCAATCAAAAGTGGTATTATTACGAAGATAACGAAAATTTCTTTGAAATTACTGAATAAATTCCAAACGGAATTCAAAGAATTAATGGAAAATTAACTCAAATTTACTATGAAAAATTTATTAACAACTGCCTTGGAGTTTTTAACATATTTTATTTTCTTGATTAGCAACCAGTGTAAGTGATTGATGATAACTTAGCTATGTCTTGTATTTTCAAGTATTTCGACTACTCTTTGAATTATTCTGAAATTTGTAAAAAATGGTAAAACTTCACTTCTCATTCTAAAGTTTGCCTTACTAAAATGAATGAAATTCAGAATTTGAATAATCCCAAAAATAATCTTCTTTAATGCTGAGCATTATATTGAGAGACTTGGCTTGACTGAGTATATTAAACTTAAAGTTGAAAATTAAATCTCAATACATTCTTAAAGAAAATAAATTTCCAACAACTCCAAAGATATTTCCAAGAAAAATGATAGAAGAGAATCACTTGCCTCTCAATCCAAGAAAAAAGGGAAAAAAGCCAGCTATAACTTGTTTAATCCCGACTCCAGCGATGATTAGAACTTGAATTCCAACAATAATATTTACTCACAAGATAACTGAGCAATAATTTAATTATAATTACCTATATAATTCTTTAATTAATTTCTCACTAAAAATGATTAAGTCTTTAACTACTCTTTAATTTTATTTAAATTCATTTCTTATAATTTTCCTCTTTCAATACTATTTTCATTTCTCAATTTATTTTATTATTAAGTTAAGATTAAAAATTAGTAATTAATAATAGCAACCGTAAAATAGCAAGAAACTTAAATTCACTAATTTACAATTTCCTTTGTGATATAATAAAAGCTAAGTTAATTTAATTAAATATGATAATATAAAATCCCCTATATAATTGCCCCAAAACCCTTGAGTCAAATCAAACAATAAAAAAATAAATTTAAATTAAAATGAAGTTCTCGCATTTGCGAAGTATTAATCATAAAAGTTATCTATAATATTATTTAAATTCATTATTCTAAAATTATGGCAAATTTAAATATTTAATTTTACCCTTTAGAAAATTTCAATGATTTTCAATTCCATTTAGGAAAATTATAATTATAAAAATATAAAATAATTATTTCAGAAAACAAATCAAATTGAATTTAGCATAATACAATGAATATGATGAAAATGAAGAAGATAAAGATGAAAATTCAATTAAATAAAATTGAAATTAAAATATTAATACACAGAGATCTAAAACCTGAAAACATTTTGATAGATAAAATAAAAAATGAAAAATATAATGCACAGAGATTTAAAGCCAGAAAATTTAGAGTGAACTCTGCCACTTTTTTTTACAATTAAATTCAAATTAAAAAAATGATGAAGATGAAAAAGATGAAGAAGAAGAAAATTAAAACAAATTTAATTTATTTATAATTTAATTTAAATTAAAAGTTTAACCCCACTCCCTTTTTTCCCCATATTCCCTTATACTTAATTCATATTTTAATTTAATAATTAATTTAATTTATTTCTAATATTCAAATATGTCTCATTTTTTTCCACATTTTTGATCCAGTAATTAAAAAAGATTTCGGCGACCATATTTCCGATTTTCATTTTGATTTTTTAATTCTTGGTCTACGATTTTCGCTTGATTTAATTCTGCAAAAAACAAGGGCAAAAAAAAAAAAAAAAGAAAATATAAAAAAAAAATTAATAAAAAACAAAATAGAGAAAAAAATAAAAGAAATAACTCTCCACCTCACCGTCACCTCACATCACTTTCCACCCTACATCCATCAATATTCCGCCCACACCACATCCAATCCATCGCTCCCTTACCCCGACCCTATCAACATTCCTTAGATACTACTTGCCGCTCACTATTCCTACAATCTCCCTCACCACCCCTCTCTTCCCTTTTTTTATTTTTAATTTAAAATGTAATTACTTTTTTATCAAAATTAAATGAGATTTATTCATAGTTTTATATTTTAAGCAAATAGTTTGAATTATACATTAAAATTGTTTATTTTTTAAGATATAATACTTATTATTGAAATTTAATTTAAAATTACTCATGTTATTAAAATAGAAATAAATTAAACTTAATTTTAATAAAAAGTAAACTTCATTTCAGTTTCCTATAATTAATTAATATACTTAAAGATATAAATTAAAAATTATAATATATTTAATTGGCTTAAGTTGCAAAAATAAATATGTTTAAATTCATAAATTCATAATAAAATAAAATTCTTTCATAGATTACAAATATTTCTAACATAAATGTTAAAAACGCTTAAAGTTAGTATATTATATATTTCTTTGTATTTAAGGATTTCTTTATTGACGATTTTTATACTATTTTGACTAATTCTTCTTTGCTTCTATAATTAAAACAATAGATAGATAGGAATTGTAAAAAGAATAAAAACTAAAGCAGTTTATTCATGTTTAAAATATAGACTTATGTTTTAGGAAAAATTGTTTGAGAATTCAATGATAAAATACATTCTAGTTTTGACTAGATAATTTGCTGGTCTTTTTATCTCATTAAATTCAATTACTATGAAATTTCAGCATATTTGATTTTGAGATAGAGCTAAAAATATTATGATTTATTGTTTTTCAATATTGGATAAGTTGGCTTTGGCTTTATTAATCTAAAAAAGAAGACAGAGCCAGATTTTAAGTTTTGACATGGCCTATTATATAAAAAGTTAAATTCTCAAGAATTTTAAAACTCATAAAAACAGTTCAAATACTATATGCTATTTTAAAAATTCTTATATATTATTAAATTTTGATCAATTTTTTACTATAAAACTATTTTTCATATTTGTGCCAAGTTTTCCCACTCAAATATTGTAAGATAATAGTCTCAGTACTTTGATGTCGCCGAACAATATTAGATATTTTTGGAGATAGTCAAAGTATAAATGAAAGTTTTATAAGGGAGATAGACTAAAGGGGAGAGTTGATTTCAATCAGACTCTTTTGTATCACTTTGTTAGATGATCGTTAATCCTAATTTTAATGCTTGAATTTTCTAAAAATATCAATCGTTTTCTATTTATATAAATTAATTATTAATAATTGATTTATTTATTATTAATTAGTGAGCGAAAAAGGAATATGGAACATCTTTAAAAAGTTCAGGTGCTAATGGAGTGAGGTTTCAGGGACATGTACCTCTCAAGCAAGCCAACCTACACTACTGCACAAGAAGCAAAGTTGGCTCGGAAGTGCCAAGGGCTTCTACTCAGAGGTGGGACTGAGACTAAAGTAATGAATAGCAATTCTACAAGGTGCACTGAACTGGAACCTTCACTAGGAACGAAGTCGACTATATAAGCAGCAAGCAAATCAACTACATCAGACTGCAATATTGAGAATCATGGTGAATTGGAGACTCTTGAACTGATTAAAGCAAAATCTTTATATCGTCAATATCATTGTTAAATACTCTCTCAACGAAATCGTGAATAACATTCAGAACTACCAAATACATTGGCAGTGCAGAGTTAACCAGTCAACCAGCAGATCCTGTGGACTAATTAAACATCTAATACCTACTAACTAAAATTAAGTTTAAAAGAGATGTATTTAATTTAGCTCACAAATTAATAATGATTAATATATATTGTCTAGAAATTATGATCTCTAAGAGTTTTAATTTAGCTAAAGTTACTGATCTAATTGATTTATTTTATGTACTTTATACTATATATTGAATGTATTTCTAAAATTAACTAAGTACAATTAGAATAATCTATGGATAGATTATATTTTAAAACTTCATAATTCTTTTAAGAGAAAAACTATAAATCAATGAATGAATTATTTAAGACATTAATAAAGCATCCCTATCTTAATTTAAATATTGTACTTATTATGTGATTCACGTTGTCTTTGGTCTAAATCGACTTATGTTTTCTCATTTTCTTGAATTAAATTATCTAACATTGACAACTATAATTGTTTCTTTTGGTTTGAATTTCCTTTTATTACATCTTTCTCATTTATAATATATCATTTATATCATTAATTTATAATTGAGTTGTTTTAAGCTTAATAACAATGCTTTTATGATAAGAATACTTGGAATCATGATAAATTATTTAATTATTTAATTAAAACTTTTCTCATGAATGAGGGCCTTTTAAGTTCATTAAAAACTCAATTATTGACGCAAAATAAAAGAGCTTAATGGCATTCAATCGGAGAATTTATATTAAATGATGTTTGACAAAAGGTTTATTGTAAGATATTCGCAAAGTTGACCTCAGATATCAGTATTTTATTGCTAACCTGTTTTAGTCTTTTCATAAAATGTCAGCTAACATTTGCTTAAAGAGAGCGATTTATTATATTTGGGTGTGAGAATGATCAGATAGGAATAAAATACCCACTTTTAGGGTGATTTTTGCCATTAAGTCTTGTGATATTTAATATATAATCAATTAATAATCTATTAAAAGTAGCATTATTAATATAAATTATCATTATAAACTTCATAATTTACACTCTATTTATGCTCGACTATGAAAATCTTGAAAAATTAGATAACCATTCTAAGTGAAAGAATCATCTGTTTTAATAACCCCATTAACAAATCATACCGAAAATAAATCGCTAAGAAGCGTTGTCAAGTTTAGATCTTCAAGCCGATCGTCATTAGTAGATGACTGCGAATAAAATGATTTTAAACTTAGAGAGGTATAAGGCAAGATAAGAATGAACACAATTCCCTTTGTTGGAAGAAAAAGAAAAGCTGGTCTTTTCTCATCATATCTTTGACATTGAAAAGATCTTATTAATGGATGAGTATAAGCATATTATCGCGAATAAAGACCTCACAAGATTAATCAACAAGTTTATCTTGAATAAGATCACTTAAATCCAATAAAAGTCAGTTCTAGACATCAAATTGAATCTTTTACTGGGTTTTATTAAAAACTACCTACTAATAACAAAGGTGCTAGAGGCAGTGGGCATCAAGCAAACAATATAGACACAAGTGAAAGCTATTAGAAACTCTCATCTCATAAGTTAATTGTAGTGCGAAAATTCAATCTGAAATTACATCCATTTACATTAGATAATATTTGATCTTTAAGTCTAACAAATGGCAAGAATGTATTTGGAAAATATTTAATTGTAATACCAGAAGTCTTCTAGAATTCTTGTAAAATTTGAAGACTACATGTCCAGAAAACCATTGCGAGGACTTCTTTCGAAACATAAATGAATTGAACTAAAGAACTCTAACGAAGCTGTAGATCAAGACAAGACTTTTTGTTTCATATTTACTTTACTACCATTATGAGATTATAAGATGTAAAGAATTAAATTTTTAATACTCCTGATTAATATAAAAATGGATTATTAAGAAAAAATTTTGAAAAAAAATCTCTCTTTAAGTTTGATCCATTTTATCACAAAAAACTATATTGTAAATGTCAATTTAAGATAAATGTCAATAACAATTACTAAGTTTATTAGTCATATATGAGTTTTAGTCTTATTTTTTTATTTTTACTTACGTTTTGAGAATTAATCCTTCAATTATCAGTAAATATTTTTCTCCAAAAAATCAGAAGATATATTCTATTTTCATCATAGACTATAAAACTATCTAAGTCATCATATTAAAACCTCAGCTAAATCATAATTGATTTATGAATCTTTAAAAATAAAAATATCATGGTATTTATTTTTGAAACTTAATTGTAAATTACAAATTTTCATATTTATTATGTCCATAATTATATCTAAAATGGCACTTATTGATATATTTTAATATTGAAACAAATTATATAATTCATCTCAGTTTTTTAATTTATTATTGTGATATTTGCTGATGTTTTGTATATTGTGAACATTGATATTGAAGATGAGCTGCTTATAAGCACTCTTTCATTGCTTACTTAAAGGCCTAATACAGAGCAAGCACTAAGGCTTATTAATTAGATCTTTATAAATTAGCCAAATAGTTTGCTTAAGCTGCAGGATGAGTTTTAACTATTAGACAAGACATACATTGGAATAATAATAATACCATTAATGAAAGGAACCTTTTAGCAATTAAAAATTGATGCGAAAGTAGTTAGACTATTGCCTAATAATTTCTTTTGCCTTATAAAGCCTTTTATTCAGATTTTAAAGAAGTATCAAGGCTGGCGTTTGATAAGAGATATGTCAATTAATGCTGTTGTGGATTTTATCCAAATATGGGCACTCTTAAGTCATTCATCCTATCAATAGCTGGATAATTTTAATCGAGCAAAGACTGAAAATATCTTTCAAAATATAGCTTCATTTTACTAGGAGGATTTCATTTTTTATTAATAGAAAATTTAATATAAGCTCAAATAACGAAATCCACTTTGGGTATCGTATCTTGACAAAATTTCAGAATAGGCGAAAAATTTGTCCATTATTTACTTTTAGAAAAGAGTAGAAGAATTGTTATATAAAACATAGTCTTCGGGCTAATTTTTTAGAGTTGTAGTAACTTTAAAATATATCAAATAAGACAAATGATTTTAATGAGAGCGAATAAAAGAAAATTTTCTTGGCTAGCACAAAAATACTAATCAAAATTCTGATTCGGTAAATTAGTTTGCAAGATGTGAACATAATAGCTCTCAACGAAATTATATAATATTTGTAAGGACTTCAATAAATAATTGGATTTCAATTCTTTTCATTTCAAAGGCTCTGTGTTAATTATCTTTAATGGGAGGATTCTTAATTCTCATAATTAAACTTTAGAGTTTGGAATGGCAAGACCTTGCTATATTCCACTCTGGCTGACTTTTATTCGAAAATTAAATAAAATTATTTATTGTTTTCAAAAATGATCATTTGGTCTTTAAAGATGAAAATAAATTTGAGCCCATTATTAACAGTCTGAGTCTTAATTTCAATATAAATTAATGTACAAAATTTGAGTGTGCCATATGAATCAAAAATTTCTGGATAGTGTAATATAGAAACCAGACTTTTTAATTGTTAAATGAAAAACTGTAGTAATTTTAGACGAACATGATTGGATACTTTTTTAGGGAAATGCCACGCAAATAGAGATCTTACTCAAGTTTTACAAGACTGTCGAAACAGTGATTAGTTTCACAGAATCAAATTTACAACAAAATAACTCAATTGCTTGAAAATAGTTTTCTAATCTGAAGAAATTGTGTTTCCTTAGATGAGCACATTCGTTGTAACAATAAAAAGGGTAAGACTTGATCAGGAGCTCATTACTTCAAGCCAGGTAGATTTCTGTAAGAGAGTTTCTGAAATCTACTCTCTCTTTTGCAATCTCATCCTGTTTTTATAAGTCAAAATACTGTCAAAATCGTGAGTTGATAAATTCTTAAAATACTAAGAAGTATAAATAAATGTTGATGATAATATTTTTATAATTATTAAATTGAAATTTGGTTGTTTAATTTATAAACTTTAGAATTCATTATTATTGTATTTATATAAAATATAAAAAATAAAATTTAAGAATGTATGACATATATATAATATTAGTTTTCTAATTAAAGCTTAGGACAAGTGAAGGAAAGAGAAAGATAGGATGACTCAGAATAGACTGATCTTGGATAAATTCTGGGTTAGCATTTTGAGGGTTGCAAATGCAAACTCTAGTGATTAGTTCTGTTTTCTTACCCTTTTAATTTTTAACATAAAATATAATTAGTTTTAAATTTTGATACTGTTGATAGGGGATTATTTTTAAATTATTCATTTTTAACAACTGATATAAGTCACATTTAGTAATTGCAAAAAAGAACATTTTATTTTAATTTTAATTTAAATAATAAAATTATGTTTTATATTAACTATAAATCAAAAATATATTTATTACTATTGGGATTAAGTATTAAAAACAATAACTTAACAAAATCTTGTTGAATTAAATAAAATATTTAAATAATAAAATAACTTAATAAATTGATATTTTCTTATTTATTCATGAAGGTTACCAATAAATATCTTTATATCTAAAAGTTTTCTATTTTGACTGAATATTTGCCCGAAACTCCTATTCCCTCATCGAAAATCATTTCAAAAAGTTCTCTTTTATACCGTTTTTCCTTAAGAAAAATGTCAAAGGCTCCTAAGTAGAGACTTAATTTGATAATTAATCTGTGAACAAGAATTTGGAAGGTTAGTTTGGGGTTTTTCTATTGAATGAGCAGTAGTGGAGGGGGAACGGATCTGAAGGCCACACATGAGATCGAATTCAACAGATGTTTATTTATAATTGTTGCTAATGCTTTCTCTCTGAGATCTACTGAGCAAATTCTTGGGAGAGTTGAACACTTGCATAGAAAATAAACTTACAAACAAATTATTTACAAGCACAGCTCATGCGGAATAGGTTAAAATTCTACATTAGTAGTATGTTGAGAACTAAAATTATCTAAAAATGTAGCCCTATAAATGGTTCTAGGTTGCTCTTAGTAGGATAGAGTAAATGCAATCATTACTTTAGGTTACAATTGTATTTTATAGAATAGTAAAATTATTATGTTTATTTTCAGCCATTTCACTCATGCTTAAAAATTGAAATGCATTCCATGTATAGAATACTAATTAAATTCGTATAATAAATAATATTAAATAAGTATTAATTTAAGTTAAATTATCGCTAATAAATTATTAAAATGTATCATATAAGATTATAATAGAACACAGTTTGTATAAATAAATAGCTTTATATCTAATATTATATAATAATACTATTAATATCTTTTTAGAGCTTTATCTGAATCAAATATCCCTATTTCTCTTAAGATTTTAGGAATAAAATTCTTACTATAATCAGGATTCTTAAACACTATAAATAAATGATTTTAGTGGAAATAATCATTATATGTATATAATAAGGGTGCTTAATAATCAAAATAAAAATATTCATAATTATATTTGAGCCCATCTATAATTTTATTTGGAAATACAAAGATTTCTTAATTTGTTTTTTGAAAGTTAATAATTCATTTTAATAATGAATATTTATGATTAAATATAAATTTATATTGTAGGAATACATTCGAAATTGGGAAATTAATTTAAATTAAATTAATTATAAATCAAAATCTTGGCAATTAAAGTTGGCCAATTTAAACGATCTTGGGCTCATTCGATAGAGAATTCAAAATTAGCTGGACTTTACTATTGGCGGTACTATTTTATCGCATCCCTGGAGCGAGATAACTTCACTTTAATTAAACATCATCTAAATTCATTAAATTATACCCTCACATTAAAGTGAAGTTATCTCGCTCCAGGGATGCGATAAAATAGTACCGCCAATAATAAAGTCCAGCTAATTTTGAATTCTCTATCGAATGAGCCCAAGATCGTTTAAATTGGCCAACTTTAATTGCCAAGATTTTGATTTATAATTAATTTAATTTAAATTAATTTCCCAATTTCGAATGTATTCCTACAATATAATCATTTTGCACTTATGCTGTGTATTTGTTAATTTTACAAAAGTTATACTTCAGATTATATAAAGTCAAATAAGCATCATATTGAAAATTCCAATATTTACTCTATAACAATAATCGGGGTTTGTCTATATAAGGTTTAAATCTTACAAAGTCATATTTCAAATATTTGTAACCGATTTTACAATCAATTAATGGCAAACAATATAACTTAGTTGCTTTAAATTGTTGCTAACAACTTTTTACCTAAAGTTTTGAGTCCAATTGATATCCAGGCATAACACTACTTGTAAATTCTTTAAAAAGAATATTCAGATAGGGATGCATTACTAATAGGTCACTCCATTTTAATAAATATGAATGATTGAGTTGATCATGTTCCAGAATCTAAATGTACCAAAGTCGAGGAGACAATTAGGTTTACAATCCATGCCGTGTCCAATGGTTCATAAAGTTACGGCATTAAAGACTAAGGTGATAGAAATAGCATGAAAATTTTAGAACTAATTGACGCTTAACAAGAGGAAACTCTTATGAGTCAAGTGGAGAAAAACAACGATACGAGTACATTAATCAATGAGTTAACCGACTAATAAAAAAATAATTGCCATGATATCTTTGAAAGTTAGATTGAGAACTTACAGAGAATATTGTAATACATTTAAAATAAAGGCAATTGAAGACAGAGTAATTAACAATATTACTTAAATTACTGGCATATTATACTAAACTAAATGGAAGAATAACTGGAAAGGGACTGTGTATTAAGCCATTGTTGTTCCTAATAGCAAAAATGATTCAAGAGCGAAAACAAAAGTATGTGGGTTATTCTAAATATCCCTTGATTAAAAACTGCTTTTATTCAGAGTTACTTCTAACTTAAAATGTATTACCTGCTGTTTGTTATGATTAAAACTTAAATTACTAATAAAATTTTTAATTATAAAATGGATTCATATCTAAATTTTGTTATGAAACATAATTTGACATATTTTATAAATAATATATAAATCAATTTATTTAACTCTCTTTTTTTTAAAATAAAACTTAATAAACTGAAAATACAATAACATTTTAATCATTTTATTGAATCATATCAGAAAAATTATTTAATTCAATAGCACACTATCTCCAAATGGACACATTATCGAGAAATATAATTTAAAACATATTTGAATAAATAAATAATGACTATAATTTGTTTATTTAATTTTATAATTTGAATTCTACTATAAATTTGACTCTTTGTCATGAAGTTAATGGACTTAAGATCTGAAACCTATTAGTTCATCTAGCTATGCCTTCATTCTGTTGAATTCATCACTCATCCTCGTGTTATCTTCAAGGTACCTCTGCTTGCTATCTCTCATCGCTATATCTTCCCCTTTAACTTCCTCAATTACTCTCATTCTACATTTCCTCTGGGATTATTACTCTAAGAGATGCACTAATCTTCCCTTTTAAACTATAATTTTGATAATTCTTGAATGCCTTACCACTGTAATTAAGAAAATCCCTAAGAGTTCTTGCAAATTCTAGTCTCATATGTTCAACAAGATTTGGACTTTAATCTAGTTTGTTTCTCTTCTTCTACTAAGCTTAGTTCACTCCATAATTATCAAGGGATAAGAGAATGTCCCAAATCCACTATTTGTCTTAATGTAGCCAGTCACATTGATCAAGTAGGAAACTTAAAAGGGATGGCTTTTGCTACGCGTAGTTAAGATAATCATCAGCAGTAAGCCCTTCAATCAGAAGCACTGCTGCTACTATGACATCGCATCTTTTGAGGTACTAAACTTAGCTACTTATAAAGTTCTTACCTCTTTTTGGCCATTTAAAATGCTTTTGTGAAAATAAACGTTGCGGCAGCCGAGTTTAAGTAGGTCTGCGGCACATTCTTGAGTGAGAAAATCATATAACCCTTTTTTACTGCCAATATTCTCTTTCATTTAATGAACATTCACACCTGAAAGCTGCATTTCCATCTATAGTGTAGGTTAATGCTAAAATATTAAGGTTAAATTATGATAACTGTTGTTAGAATTATTGTTATTAATTGATTATAATATTTTTTATCAGAAAAATATAAATCTCTTTATCGTGAAGAATAAATATATCAAATAAACCATTTAGCGCGGAAATCATATTTATTTCTAGAGTAATGAAAATTACATTAGCCAAGATTATTAAATAGCAATATATTATAAATTCATTTTTATCCTTGATCATGCAAGAAAATTTAAAGGCGGATCATTAAAAAAGCAGATGAGAAGGAATCCAGTTTGAACTAAACGAACTCGATTGTATTTGAATATTAACAATAAGTATTCTACTATATTACTGACAACCATTTGTAAGAGAAGAGGACATTCATGATAAATAGTAGGAAAACATAATTATTTATAGGAAACATATTAAGATTTAAAATAATGGAATTAATTGATAAAATAGAATTAGGAGATAAGTTTATAAATGAATAGTAAAAAGAAATTATAGTTTTTTCATTGAACAATTAATAGTTAAATCAATCAGATATAAGAGATAAAAAATAATTATAATAATTATTTAAAATTATTATTATAGTTACTCATACATTTTAATGTTATACAAAAAACTTATCCAAAACTGTATAAAATTATTTTCCAATGCACTTCTACTCTTTTAAATCCTGATAATAGTACAAATTTTTATTGCATCAGCTTTTTACCTTTATAATCTTCATATTTTTAATAAAATGCAATCGAAATTGGGAAAATGCAAATTAAAAATTTAAAACTAATCTTTTAAATATATAGCTGCCACTTATAAGAAATTGAGCAGATCAAGTTATATCCTATTTAGTTTACTAACTTATTTATTACATATCTTGATTATATATATCTTATAACTTAAACTGTAATTAATAAAACATTGAGCCATTTCATACAATTTTTTTAAAAATTATTTCTCTAATTCAATTCTTACTCTCACAGTGTTACAAGTAGTTGCAGTAGCCACCACTTAAGATATCTTTATTATATCTTCTGGGTATCTTCATGGTATCTTCTTCAACGATGTTTGTAAATAGCACTTAGAAATTTAAGAATTTAGACTCTGTATGAATAAGTCCACTTTTTAATGATTAGAAGTCTATCAGTTATTTGTTTCTAAATTATAACACTTGCAGCTTCAGCAATGTGGAAGATTCTGCCTATCTAGAATGAGATTGTGTTTGTAATGTTAAGATTTATAATTGCATTGCTTGATTATTGGAGTGTTTAGCTGCAACAACATCCAGTCCATGTCAGGGTTTTGCTTTACATAGTCAAGGAATTGGCGGAGGTTCCAGGTCTTCTAGTCTAAGGAAGAGGAAAATCTAATAGTTTTAATCCAACATAAAATCTTCAATAATCAGGCAGCAGGAAATATATAGCAGCTCGTACAATGATTTTTATGATGGCAGCTATCAAGCTTTCTAAGAATTTATGGTTAATTAGTAAGTCTAGATTGAGCGAAAAAATTCCAAAGATGGCGGGTAGCTTCAGTTATTGACTACAATGTATCTGACAGTTCCTGAAATATATACCACTACATTTTCAATTAACATGAAGGAGATAAGATTTTGGACACTAATGCGAACAATTCATGATTTATTGTATTTCTAAAATCAAGACTTAATTTGGTTTAATGCAGTAAATCTTTTCGGTTACTGGAAAATAGAGAAAGATATTTACATATTAAAGAGACTAGTTGATAAAAGCCCTTATTACTATGGTCAGCAAGCAGATTAAAGATAATAATTATAGTTAGATTAGTCATCTTGAGATCATTTTTAGAATATGTGCTTTTTCAAGATAGGGTTCATCATTCATTTAAGAAAGTAAGTTAAGAGATTTTTAACAATATTGAAATAGCTTAGGAAACTGATACATTGAGAACTTTAATTACATAGAGTAATGAAAATAATAGAGAGATAAACATACAATACTCATATCCTTTTATAGTTGAGTTTTGGGCACAACCATCTTACTCAAGTACAGTTTAAAACAGAAATACTTCATCTACTGGCTAATATTTCTTGTTTTCAGAATTTAAATTGTGGCCGACTAGAACCCCAATATTACTCAATAATTAGTTTGATATTTGACTACACTTTTAGCTTAACGAATCCAAATTCTTATAATTTAGTTGACTACTCTTGTTATATAAGGTATAAAATTCAAATAGCATACTACTTAATAAGAATTAAACATATCTATCAAAAAAATTAGATTCTGTATTAAATAGAAAGGAATTCTTCGATTTTTACTATAACAAATTAGAAAAGTAAATATATCTTAACAGAGCGCTTTACTATCTTTTTACTTAAGATCCTGCTAAGATTGGTAGTTAGATTAAAAGTGGGACGAAAGGGTTTAATGGATTCTTAAAAGAATGTAATTCTACACTGACTTTGACAGTAGTTTTGATTCATAAAATTACCGATAGATGATGTTTAAAAATTACGGATCATTTACTTCTACCCCAACTTACAACCAATTTTTAAGGGAATACTATAGAATAAGTGGATCACCATTTTATACTTATAACTTCAAAAATCTAGAGAATTATGGGAGTATTATTGTTTAATTCAATAGCTTCTAGTGTCTTACCTCAGCTACTGGAGGAAGTTGTCCTTCTTGTTACAAAAGTATGATTATACCATTGGCATAAAGTGCTACAAGTCAATTTTTATTTTGCAGAAATGGAAATGACTTTGATGAAATATCCTGTAAAAGTAATAATTTATGATTTCCCGAACATAATTTAGATGACCACATGACTCTCGCTCAAGTTGACTCATTATCTTCAACAGTAAATCTGGGTCAGCACTACGATTTAGGCAATCGTGTGAACAGGTCGGCTATGTCCTGGTTCTATCAACTTTCACGAAGGATTGGACTATAGAATTTTTCTTTTGGTGGGAATATTACAATACAGTCATAAGTCCCAATTCAGAAATTGAGGTTTTATCAGTTGATCCTACTTGTGCAGCTCTGGGAACCAAAATTAAACGCTTTTATTCAAACGTCTGGTACATTTACAGTACTGAAAATTCTTAACTTACTAAGAAATAACAATGTACAGAAAAACACTTGTTCTATCTCGGATAATTAAAGCATGGAAAAACTTGGATCTTGTCCTATTTTGATTGGCAAAGGTTCAAGTACTATAAATAATGTCAGATTTTTCTTTAAAGAAATTAGAATTTGGAACACTGCACTAACTAATTAGTGTTCAGCCAAAAAAGGAATGTAAATTTTAAACATTTATTGATAAAATCTTTTGATCCTATCCTTGGAAAATACCTAATTTGGCAGCTTATAAAGTTAGACGACAAGAGGTTTTATGATTCAAAACCCCATAATGAGGTTTATAGGTACTTTGATTTGTAGGGAATTTGTTAGGGGTTGGGGTATTAATAGGTTTTAATGAGAAATATATAGTAAATTTATTTAATTTAATCTCTCATATTGCACTTTTGGATCATGCAGGAGTGGTCTGAAGTTTATCTTACTTGACCACAACTCTATCTGGTCTATTGATGTGTCTGATTTTGAGTTTGGTTTAATTATTCTATATATTCAATATTTTTTATAAAATTTAGTTACAATCCATGTTGATATTTAAGATATTTTAATATATATTTTATATTTTAATTTAATTTGCATGTGTAATCAAATTTCCAAATTTATTTACACACAAAACTTATGATATTTGATTAAAGAGTCAAAGATATGTAAAATTTTGACAATTCTATTAAGATTTATATGTTTACAAAAGAACTTTGTTAAGTACCCCAATAGTTTATATATATATAAAAATTTATCATCTACTTATTTTTATTTAGAATAATTCTCTTAGAGTACTAAGAATCACTTATATAAATTTGCTAATTCTATCTAGATTTAAGTATATTCTATCTATGTTAGAATCCTTAATTATACTATATTTAAAGTGTGTGTAACTAAATTTTGAAATTTAGTTACATATAGAATTTTAATTAAAATGCTTAATATATACTAATAAAACACTCAACCATGCAGTAAAAGGCTATAGACTTTTTAATTGCAACTGAATATATTGATTATTGACTCTGCCATTTGATTCATTGATTGAGACACTCTTGTCTTGCCAATAAATTGCTTTATTCTTTGCCTTGCATCCATCGCGCACCTTGTAGAGTAGTAATCGTTGCGAGAAATATCACACTCTATTATTATTGCTGCTAAATCCCACATATCCCACTGTTTGTCTCCTTCTCTCCAGTCTCTCCTTTCCGGATAATAGCCTGGAGTTCCCATTGCACTTCCAAGCCTTGATACTTCCACTCTTAAGGCTCTGTTGAAATCAATAATTGTTACTTTTACTGGTGAAAAGTTCAACATTATATTCTCAGGCTTGAGATCTATGTTAACAAAGCCTAACTTATGAAGAACTTTGATACCTTGTATAGCTTAAGTTGCTATTAATGCAAGCTATCTATGATTTCTTTGATCATGTATGAAATTTATGAGTGTCATTTCAAAGAGTGGTAGTCTGAAAGCTACATGATCTTTGCCTAGGAGAACAGCATCTAGCTTTATTAAGTAATTGCACTCTTTAAACTTAGCCTGAGTGAGTACTTAATACTCATTAGTAAACTCCATTTAATATTTATCATCACTAAGGTGATAGTTGAAAGGATATACCTTGTAAGCATACTGATGATTCTTTATAACTTTCTTGTCATAGGAATCTACTATAATTAGGTCGCTTTAGAGAGAAGTATCTAAATCAATCTATGCAAGTACTTGAATTTTCTTGTTTTATATTTTAATCATGATTTTAGTGACCTCTGATGCTAAGAGGTTGCGTGAAATCCTCACATACACTGATTTGCTGGCTTGTTTTAGCTAAGCAACTTAAAGAGGCTCCCTTGCTTTTCTTTTGTTGTGCAACTTCAGTTGAGTCGAAACCCCAAAACCCTTTCAGTAGTTTGATTGAGTTTTTGATTGATAATAGTAGACTATTAGTGTATACTTTATTAGGGTTTTAAAAGGGTTTATGTAAGGGTTTAATATTTAAATATTAGCATTTTAAGTGAGTATAACAAGCGAGTTTTTAAAATATTTCACACAAACATAAGCTTAGAGTCATGTGGCAGTTCTCTGAATTTTATCTTTCTAAGTTGATGTTTGATTGTTTAAATTGTTTGTTAATTCTCTTAGCTTGGCTTGATAATAGTTGAGTATGCAAGTTCTCTGAGACCTCCATTTATTTTATTTTTATCGAGATATTGTCTTATACTTTGCTTAGAATCTCTCACACCCCTGCAGCTAAAATAATCGTTTCTTGGCATGTCGCTCTCTATTATTATTATTACTTCTAGAGCCCAGATATCCCATTAAGTGTCTCCATCTTTCCAATCCTCTCTCCCTGGGAAATATCCAGGAGTTCCGTATACATTTTCTTATGCAGAGGCTTGCATTCCTTGAGCTCTGTTGAAATCAATAATAAAAACTTTAAGAGGCTGAAAGTTCAATCGTGATGTTCTCTGGCTTTAAGTCTCTATGAACATAACCTAGCTTGTGAAGCTCTTCAATCCCTTCAACTATCTGCTAATACTATCTAGCTAATTTATCTCTGACATCTATTGTCTGATAAGAATTCTCTGTAAGTCATTTCAAGTCAAGGAAGCTTGAAGTCTACATTATCTTTACCAAGTAAAATAGAATCAAGCTATATCATATGCCTGCACTCATTTAACATTGCCTTTTAAAGAGCATAATACTCATTTGCAAATTCCATTTGGAACTTGTCATCAGCAAGGAAGTAATTGAATGGATATATCTTGTAAGCATATTAGTCGTCAGTAATGACTCACTTCTCTATTTTATCTTCAAGAGTGAGGTAGCTTTCTAGGCAAGAATCTAAGTCAATGATTTTTAAAATGGGAATCTTCATTGCCTCTATTTTAACCATGATTTTATTGATCTCAGAGACTGGAAAGTTCTTTGACTGCTTTCTTCATTTTAACTTACTTCTAGACTTCAACTCTAAGAGACTCCACTGGGTTTCTTGATCTTCTCTTTTAGAGGAATCTATTCCCTGTAGAATCATGAATAAAGACAAAACTTTAATTGTGCTTTTTCTTTAAGTGCACTTTGAGGTCTCTAGTATGAGAA
>ARYC01004056.1:0-12475 GCA_000711775.1 Oxytricha trifallax
GGGATGCGATAGAGGGGTACCGCCAATAGTAAAGTCCAGCTAATTTTGAATTCTCTATCGAACAAGTACCATATTGTCTAGGTTTAGAGAAAGTTAACTGCCACGAATTTAATTATTTATTTAATTAATTATAAATTTATTTCCCAAATCAATTGTATTCCTACAATATTTAAATCATGATTTACAGAGGCAACTTGGATATTTCAAAGAATTGCAAATTGAATGTGCTAATCTACTCTCGTACTCGTGAAGAATTTTTACCCATTCTCATGAAACACTCATTAGTTGCAGAATCCAAGAACATAAAAGTGGGGTTTGCGAAAGTTTAGACACAGATGGCTATCGATGATCTTGATAAAATTACAATTCCATCAGAACAGGATATAAAGGCATTTAACTATGAAAAATAGATTGTGTCAATTGCTATAGAAAATGATAATGTACTCAAATATAGCCTGCAATAGACGGAGAACAAAATTAATATCATTTGGTTAAT
Organism: Oxytricha trifallax; assembly: GCA_000711775.1. Taxonomy (NCBI): domain Eukaryota; phylum Ciliophora; class Spirotrichea; order Sporadotrichida; family Oxytrichidae; genus Oxytricha; species Oxytricha trifallax. The sequence continues at coordinate 497 of ARYC01004056.1, forward strand.
TTTAATTATGCTCTAATATACCTACTTTTGTTTATGGAATTTTAATAAAACATTGGGCATCGAATATGTAGACGACAAAGACATCAAGCTCCAGAGTAGTTACTGTGAAAAGTAATTTAAGTTGTTAGGATTCACTGACGATCAAAGTTCCTTGTCATCATTTCTTAGCAGATGTCTATTAAGAAGGTCTTTTAATGAAAGAGCATTTGCAGTTTTGGTATATGCTGTGATTGAAACCCACAGAATACTCATTACTAGAATTATCGAGAGGAAAAATTATTATCTTAAGCTGGTACTCTACTCTCATAATCTTATATTTTAATTATATTCCAAAAGTAATTGATCAATTAATATCCACTTTTATTATTTGTGAATTTTTATCAGTAAGAAGAAGCCAATACTGTATATGGCTAACTCCCAACAAATGAAGAGAAACGTGATTACCAATTTCTTTCTCTCTATCCAGCATCACGTAATCATATGCAGGCAGCCATGGAACTTATAAAAGCACTAGATTTTCACAAAAAAAGACGTAAATGATATATGAATTGCTATTATTTTAATTTTTCAATGAGCCAAAAGTTGATGAACAGACAAGCACTATTTGACATTTGACCCTGTTCTCAAGTATTATAATCAAATCGTCGAGCATAGAATGACTCACCTGAGGAGCAAGTTTTGCAAGATCTCAATAAAGCTAATATTAATAAAATTTTAATATGCAAAGTACTATTTTAATTTTAGTAAATAATTAAAATTTTTTACTAAAAATTGATATAATTATATTTCAATAATTTTGACAGAAATATATAAATTAAATCCAAATAAATTGTTAAAATATAATTATAAAATATATTAAAATGCATAATTATTGTTAATTTTATAATGCAAAATAAAATTATATAATATTATTATTTTTTGAAAAGTGATGCTATATTTTGCAAATCGAGTCAGAAAAATATTCTCTTAAATATAAAATAATTTAAGCCATTGCAGAATATGTAAATACAGATAAGGAACTGTTTACCATGCCTAAGAGGAAGCAAGCGCCTTTGAAGAAGCATTCAAGCCGGAGCACAACAACGAGAAAGAGAATAAGAAACGTAAGAGACATCGCCCAGAGAGACAACAGAGGAGGAAGCAATCATAGCCATGATGAAACTGATCTAGAACGGAGGTGGCTTTGAATTCAAAGACAACGATGGAGCTGTAAAAGAGATCGGCAGTGTGAATCCCATAGAAGACTTCAAGAAAATGGTCACAGACAGGAAAGTGGATAGAGTGGGCACTGCTATCGATCAGATGAAGGACATGATCACTAAGTTAGTCAATAACAGTCTGAATGGGGACTTGTATCACAAAGCCATAGAGTGTCTGGCATCTCTGAGGGAGGCTTGTATCACAGAAGATGAAGCATAGGAATTCAATCTGTTTATGGAATAGCGAGAGCACGGTATACATCTGTTCTATTATCAAATTAATAATATCTAAAAAGTAAAATATTAAATAAATTATTTTATTTAAAATTAAAAGTTTTAGAGAAATTTAATGTTTTTATTTTAAATAGAAACAATTAACATTTTATATACTTATTAATAATAAAAAAATAACGTTATATTTAAAACTAGACAACAATTTTGCTCGTACTTTCATAAAATGTGGCCGAATTATATTTATTTTACAAATAAACTTACTTATTATATGAATAATTTGTTTTTAATTAATATAGTATACAATATCTAAATAGAATATTGCATTTAACAATAACAATAAATTCTTCGATCTGATTGTCAATGAAAATAATAAATCTCATTACCAAAGACGAGTCTAGCAACAGTTCCACAACAGCTGAGAAAGCTAGACTGATCTATATTTTTATAATTTTTAATATTTATATTAATTTCTGATGATGGATGCAGATATTAAAAAAATTGAGGGGGGGGGGGAAGTTTCCTGCCCATACATAAAAATATGTAATTTTTATTATTTTTAAAGAATCTTTATCATCAATTATAATATGGTAATTTTTAATTTAGCTTCAAATAAAACCCCATAAGTATTATTTTTATGAAATATGGGTAATCGTAATTTTTGAATAAAATAAATACTATTATAAACTATATTTTAAGATTTAAATCAGTTAAAAAAAGCAATCCCTTTTAGAGATTCGAACTCTAATTAAATTATTTCTTCTCGCGTAATTTGATAAAGAATAATAATGTACCTTGAAAATTTTATATCAATAAAAGTTGTTTAGTCCATGATTATGGTAATTGAAATGGAAATTTATTAATTTTAAATATTTTATTGCCAAAAATTAATGTTGGGGCAGGAAATATCCCCCCAAAAAAATTATATATTTTCCAGTCAAGTCAAAAATCTGCGTCATATCGTGAATTTTAATCAAGTAAATACACTTCTTTTTTTTAGTACAAAACTTTTATCTGTAATTATAGATTAATATCTTGAAGGTTTTCGTTCTTTTTATTTATTTGATAAAATTTTCTAGTCTAGCTGTCTCGCCTATAAAACTAGATGTTTCCTACGTATGGCTGTCTATCATTTAAAAAAACATTCGCTAGTTCTAAATTTACATATAATTTAAATATAAATATATTCTCTTAATATAACAAATTTTAAGAGTTATATCAATATTTATTTATAGTTCTTGCACATTTAGTAAAAATGAAATTTTAAAAGTATTTGAAAATATAATAATTGTTCGATTATTGTTTTTTATGAATTTATATAGACAATTTAAATAGAGATTATGAATTTTCACAATTTTTATAAATGCTATTCTAAGAAATTATAAAAAATTATATAATTTATTTAATTCAATCAAATTAAACATATATATTTGTTTTTTTAGTAATTATTAATTCTCCTGTGTATATTTTGTGCATTTAATATAATAGAAGTCGTACTGATGAAATACACCGAATAATTAAGCGAGGACTCCGACTGTGTAAAAATGATAGACATTCAACTTATGAAGGCCTCCCATGTAGTTATTTACGCATTTATCATTGTCAATTAAATCTTGTGATACGAATTATTAAATTAATCTGACAACTTCTTCTCCAATGGCAGATTCAGCCTGCTACTTATAGGCAACATGTAATGTATGGCACCTTTTCTTGGGAGTTTAGCGAGTTGATGATCAAAGGCACTGTTCATTCCAAATAGCTCACCCTTGAATACTTCATTAACATAGTAGAAAGTGGGTTGTTATTAATGTGCTCCAATAAATGATCTTCGTTTACAACTGAAGCTTGATGTGTTCAAAAACATAGCCTCTGTTTCATTGCTTCAAAGGGCTTGGCATTAAAAAGTGATCTGTGGCTTCCATACTGGGATAATGAATGACACAACAAAGTCTTCAGAAATCACATCGTTCAAATTGTCAGATGGTCTTATTCTTTAATCCTTTACGAAATATTGATTGGGATTTCTAACATAAGTGACAACGTTCGGCGATAGCTCTCTGCAACAAGCTTGCCAATCAAATTAATTAAAGTAATCTGAGTTAATAATATATTATAAGTTTTAATTGAATAGATCAAAGTCAAAATATAGCAATAATTTCCCCCCCTGAATACCTTAGTAATTTACGTAAGCTCCCTTATATCATCTGCCTTTCCATAGAATATGTTTTTTACAGGAATTGTCCAATCAATGTTCAAATACAACCTAAGGGTAATATAAAATCTCAATTTTACTAAGTCATAAAACAAGATTGATTAATTTTTATTAACTAAGGACAAGTCCAGCAACTGCGTTACCTTTATTCCCAAGACAAATTATAACATAGATACCTCTGCTGGCAGAGTGATAAATATCGATAGTGTCGTAATCAGCACCTGCTCTCACAACATCTTCAACTTTGCTTAATTTATACTCTCAATAAATAATTGATAAGATCATTTGATAAAAATATGTAAACTATTGGCGCATGAATAATTTCTTGAGGGATTAAGTTGAGCTAACTACCAAACGTTTGGCTGGAAGTCAGCCATGGTCTTTACCAGGGATTCACCATTTCGATTGTTCTCGTAATTAAAACCCCAAAACCCCTTAATAGTTTTATAGTTCTTTTGAAAGTCATGAGTAATGAATCAGGGTTACTTTGGAGTATAAAGTATCATTTTCATACTGATTTGAAATACAAAAAATTTAAAATTAACATTCTTACAACCCTTTGAGTAAAGAAATTTAGATATATGTTTGAAAATTTTGTAAGGAAATGGTATAATTTATAACATAACTTAAAAAAAAAGATTTTCCTACTTTTCATAACTGATCAATTTATTAATCATATTTAATAAAATAAACACTTCATTCATTAATAAAATTGATTTAAAACCATTTAAAAAATTAAGATTTATAGCTATATATTTTTTCTTTAGCTTTCACATAGAGTTAACAAAATGTTCTCAGTGTTTATTTCAAAGTGTTCTTGTAAAGTTTTAGGCATAAATAAATAAAATAATCTAAATATTAAAGATATAATATATTTTAAAGATATTATTTTATCCAAATGACTCATAAATATAAATTTTAAAGAGCATAGATGTGTGTCAATCTTAAAATAATGTATTTCCAGCATCAATAATAAATAAATCAACTATTCAATATAGATATATATTAGGAGGTTAATTATATTGTCTATCTTGTAGTAAGATATTGAAATTGTAAACAAGTATTATATATGGATTTACATTTTGACAATAAGTTTCATTATAATAGCACATAATTATTCAATAATTAAATTAAAAGGGGACCTCCTAATAATGTTTTAATTTAATTAGGAGTTTTGTTAAGTCAAAAATTATATTAGAAGCGCCTAAATTATAAAAAATATAATTTTCCTAACAAAACCACTGAACTTTATATGAGGGACTTCTTAAATAATAAAACTATATTGGGAGTATATTAATTATAAAATAAGCACTTCAATTATCTAATTTTATATTTTGAATGATTAATGCTATTTTTATAAAGTTAAGCAAATTATATCAAGAATTAAAGATTAAATAAATTTCATAAAATATATTTGATAAAATCAATTACATAAGCTTTAATAGTTATATATTGAATCAAATAGAATTACTCAAATAAAAATGCAATAAAATTAGGAATCAAATTTTCAATCAACCTCAAAGAAACCTTAATCCCCAACAAAATCTATATCAGTCAAATCACATATAAAATACTCATTAAGGGGTTTTGAATGGACCACAATGCCGGAGGTAGAGAAGGTCCACTACTAATAAATTTATAAGTATTTAACAATTAAATAAATGTATGATAATTATTTATTTTATTTCATAACTAATCTCACATGCCTTTTTTATGAAATATTATTATAGATTTTAAAAAATAATTATAAAATATGTAAAAGATTAAGAGATTTAATTTAAATTGGCACTATACGCCTATGAATGGCCAAATATTTACATTCATTTAAGCTTTATCGCTAACATTGTAGCTCTATTATTTAAAATTAAGGTTAAAATAGAGAATACATTAAAAACAAATAAATGTTAATAGAAAAAAGTAGTTTTCTCGGGTCTTATATATATTTCTGTTTCTATTATAAATCAAGCCATTTGACTTATTATTAGAATTAAATATTTAGTCTCACTGATTTACTCTGTTAGATAAGTCCATAAGTTAGTCATCCTTTGGATGCTGTTTTATTTAGGAAGAGTTATGTTGCCAATTTATAATTAATCGCCAACATTTTTTTATCTATTTAATTCATTCCAGTTGCTTTATTTTTATTATTTGCTTAGTTCTTATTAACACTTATAAAATATCATTGTACTCTAATTGCTCTGAGATTATCGCTGCTGTTACGTTGTTGTTGAATTTATTATCATTGATTTTAACTAAGCTCACTTTTAAAAAATTATATTTAATTTTATTAAAATTTTGACAAAAGTTTGGATCAGCAGTTGTTATAAATAATAAATCCTCTATGAGAATCAAAAGCCAAAGTGTTACTCTTGTGATCTTTAGTAATCAACGCGTCTTATTCATCAACATCTAACTTCATCCCTGGGGTAGTCAAATTCTTTTAATCATGAATCTCCTCGTTCATACCGATTCCTCAACCCCATCTATATTGTCATCACGTGGAGTTAATACATTCTTAAGTATGGGATTATTTTTACTATACTGAATATCAGCATCTCAAACGTTATCTTAGCCGCCTTTTTATTTGTTTAATGAGGGGATTTTAGCACCTAGAGCAGCCAGCATACGTATTGTTTTTTAGAATAATCCTACTGTGATTATTATAAAGATTACCACTAAATTAGTTCTAGAAAAAAAATTAGTCAAGGGGAAATGAAAAAAATAAATGTAATAATAAAAATTGGTTTTGAGCTTCTCTGTTTCATGTTATAAAAATTAATTTAATTTAAGCCATATCTAAATATTGCTAATTATAATTACATAAATAAATTTTAATTATTTTTTAATTTTATTAGAAGAACAGATTGTTTAGTTTTTGAAATGTTGTTAATTTTGATATTAATTTACGTAAAATTACCAAAACGCAGTAATAGGTAGTGTTACGTATAAAAAACACTTATATAATTAATTAAAAATAATATTAAAATTATTTAAGCTAGATAATAATAACTACCATGATAACATTGAGTGAAGATTTGACAAGGAATGATAAGAAGAAGTTGAATTGATCAAGGATGAGAGGATTGTTAAAATAATCTATAAAAAATCAACTATTTTATATTTATAAAATCTTTTACTTGGTGTTAAATAGAGAAAATAATGTGTTATTACGAATTAATGACAAAAATACTTTAGTGTTTGGATGAAATTGAAAAATCCCAAGGCCCAGCATGTCTATTAACAATTAAAACATATTTAATGTGAAATTCAGATTAAATTTATTTTCAATTTTTATCCAATGTTGTTAAATTATTTATCATATATTAATTATTTTTATTGGTACTGGAAAGAAGCTATTTTCAACAGGATTTGACCTTGAATTGTGGAAAAGAGCCTAAACGATAAATATCAAATTATACTTCTAATGCAAGAAGTGATAAACAGATTTTTAACTTAGGAGATATTAACTTTGTGCGTATTTAATGGTAGTGCTATTGCGGGTGAGTTGCTACTGGGTCAGATGAGCGGCTTCAGAATATAAATAATAACTATATTATATATATATTAACCCATTTTACTTTTTAAAGAAATACGTCCCTAATTAAATTAATTATTGATTTCCGCGAATTAATGATATAAAAGTAAATTAAATTATTTAAAAGTTAATCTTAACCTCAATTAACTTCAAATATCATAAACCAATAATATATTTTTATTAAATAAAAAAGTCATTTTGGTAGGGTTCATAGTCTTGTTCATTCTTAATGACTCCAAAGCTCAGTCCCTTGGAATCCAATGCATTTTTTATTTTTTAATGCAAATGTTACATTTTAAAATTTTTAATATAAATTTAAAAAGAATTAATATTTCACTAAATATTTATTAATAATTAGTCTTGATCTCTGCTAATGCAACTCTCATGTCCTCCTTATTTACTGAATTCTTTTGCAAACAATGATATTTTTGTGATCGAGTCACCCCTTTATCTTAAAGAAGTTTATCTGCTTCCTTCAGTTTTATTTTTAATAATTTAAATAAAAATTATACTCAAAAATTGTATTATAATGAATTTCTTGGCTAGTGGACTTTTGTAGGAGCCCCCCCCAGAGATTAGCAGTTTTGATGCTTCTGAGTTGAGCAAATTTTTTAGAGTGAATCCATAAGCTGGAGGAATAGTATCCACCTACATTAAAATCAGATAAAACAATCAAAATCCCAAAATATTTTCAGTAGTTTGATTGAGTTTTTGATTGAATTAGGGTTTTAATAGGAATTATATAGGGGTTTAATGTTTAAATATTAGTAATTTAAGAGGGTATATGCGAAGTTTTGGGGTCTGTGTATGACATTGAGCATATAAGATAGAGTTTGTGAATTGATAGTGAATATCTTTAAGAAATGCATAAATCGCTTTAAATTTAGTTCTTTAGCAGCTATTTTAGACTTGAGTGGTATGGCCAACACTCTTAAAAGCCTCATTATCCTTATCTTTTCAAATCTCTATATTTTTTACTTGATTTGTTTCATTACGGTCGCCAACATTTTTTATGATATGCTCACATTTGGAAATAATAAAATAACAAAAATTTTTGACTTTATTTAGTATTAATGTAATTTTCATTAAAAGACATAAATTGTTTATAAAATATATTATATCACTTATATCACTTTCATTTGACTAAATATTACGAACTAATAAAATTATTTTTGCATTTATTATCTTCCTTTATTTCATTGAAGATATTTTTAATTATTATTTTACTTTATTTAATTAATTATTATTAAATATTTTTGATATATTTTAATTAGGGGGAGATATAGCAAGAAAATTATTTTGAGGAAAAAATGAATTTATTCAAAAATTACAAATTAAATTGATGAAAAGAAGATGTCTCGGTCAAACATATATAAATTATTAAAAATCTATGGGAAAATAATATATTTTCAAATTACTTTGAGAAAATTATTATATTATATATTTATTAACCCATTTTACTTATAAAAATGAAATATGTCCCTGATTAAATTAATAATTAACTTTCACGTATTAATGAAACAAATTGAATAACCTTTAAAAATAATGTCTTGTGTATGAATTAATAACCATAAAAGAAAATAATGTACAAAACTCTCTAATTTAAATTAAAAGTGTTAAAGCATATTTCTAAATTTGATAATTTATAATTATTTTATATATAGTACCAAAAGTGTTTTAAATTAAAATAGAAGAGAGGTAGTTAAGTAAAACAATTCATTTAAGCATATCATCAGAATATATACGAAATAAAATCAGATTTGTATTTAATAATTTATTTTTTATTAATCATGACTCCTGATTGTTTACAAATTAGGGTTGGCGCTTTTGAAATAAAAGTTAAGATTTTTTAATATAAAATGCTTCCTGATTTTTTTCCTACTGCGAACTTTTTTTTTTTTTAAAATTGAAAATTTTTATGACAAATCTATCACCAAATATAGTTTGAAATCACTAATTTCAAATGTATATAATCAAGAATTATATCATATGATTTATTGCTCTGTTTATAAAATCAAAAAAGCTATTAATAAAAAATAATTATAAATTTGTGTTCCCATTAGACGCTTTATGATTTAATAAATCTTTAATAAATAATTTACATAAATATAAAAAATTTAAGAATACCTCTCTTTCATTATTATCGTTAAGTAAAAAGGTACAAGAAAAAATACATTCATAAAATATATTAAATAATTAACTTTAGCTTAAACTTAATTTTACCTAGTTAAAATTAAGATCCGGACTATAAAAATAATTAATTTATATAATTATTTTAATAGACTGGATGTATAGGAACAATTAAGGGATAAAGTAATTGAAATGTTATCAATTAAATGATAGAATAGCGATTTTCATTACCATCAGTAATCCATTGAAATTCTCAATAAAACTAATAAAATTCTATTATGTAAAATAATTGATAATTTATATAAAAATAAAAGAATATGATTTACCCTAAACATATCTTTTTATAATAAAAAAAATAACAAAAAACTTTTATTAATGATAATTCCATTTTGGAATTTAAGAACAATTAACTATTAATTAAAAAAATTATGAAGATATTGCTTTTTATAAAAAATAAAAATGAAATACATTCAAATTTTAAATATTAATTCTTAATATTTATTTAAATGATTGAAACCTCTGGCAGTAGGGCGATGAATGAATTTAAGGAAAATCAGCTCACAAATATTCAATTATTCAAATTCGATTTAATTATTTATTAATTTTCACTTTTTTGTATTTTAGGGGTTTGATTATTTATTATTGGTAATTAAATTTTTAATGATAAGATTTATTTATAAAATCTATTTATTAAAGATAAAATAAGCAGTAATTGCACCAAAAAATATTTTTATTAAATCATTAATTCATAATTTTATTCCCTTATATTTTCTGAAAAATGAACTTATAATAATCTGCCAACAGTAATTCTACTACAACCAATCAATCTCAAGAAACCTAGTCTAGATAAACTTAGTAATTCCAGAACACCAACAATAACTAAGCCACTCAGCCACAATATAATTTCAGATAGCTTAGTTTTGAAGAAAACTCTACGAGTTAAGCTGTACATCCTCCAATGAATAGAAATTCAACTTTCAGCCAGGTCCAACACCAACAGAGAAGTTCAACCACAGGTAGAATTGGTTAATAAACTTCTTTGAATTCTCAGATGCCAACAGAGACAACTCACAAGTCATGAATAATTAATATTCAGCTACTACATTCATGTAAAATGAAGAAGCCTAGGAAAATCTTCATTCTATTCCGTCAAATTTGCCTCCCTAAAGCACATTGATACTTTGAGCTAATTTCTATATATGTTATTTATAAATATATTAAAATGCAAATCTTTGGTGGGTTCTCAAACTATACTCAGCAGCCACAAGCTCAATAGTTTTAGATATAAATTTTATATATTTTATTTTCGAATATTATTTAAAGCGTTGTTTTTGGATATAATATTATTAAACAATTTTAATTTCTCCCCTTCAAAAAATATATAAAACAAAATAAGCCATTTAAAAAAAGTCATTTGATATATTTTCTATTTATCTAAGATCATGAAATAGTTTTAAAATTATTTATGTTTAACTGAAAATGTAAAAACTTTCATTATTTTTATATTAAAATGATTTAATTATCATAAATATTTTATACCTAAATTAACAACTAAAAAAATTAAATTAATATATTGATACTTTTTTATTAAAAAAGGTTAAATTATATATGAACTTGAAAACAAGTATTTTTTATTTTAAAATATAATAATTTATATTTTAAAGTCATTAGGGTGGGGTATTAAATCGATAATAAAATATTATAAAAAAATTTTAGCCTGACCAAGGCTAACCTCATCTTTCAACCTCACAAGATGTTGCTCTACTTTAACAACAGTAAGCTCAAAACTCTAAGTAATTAGAGAAACTAAACTCATGGTTCCATGATTTGCAGATTCTAGAGAATAATCTAAACTTAAGAGAAATCGAGCTTAAAAAGTTGGAGAAAAAATTCAAATAAGATGAAGAAGAAGCTATTAGAGTGTACAATCAGAAATTTGAGAAGCTGAATTCTCAAAAAATCAAGTTTGTTTCTGAAAGTGAAGAGCACAAGAAATTGATGAAAAGGGTTTAGGATCAAGATCAAGCCATTTCATAGATGAAGAAAGAACTATTTGACAGAAATTCAGAGCTGACTCAGATCAAACAAGATTTCAACAATCTTTAGTAGTAACATTAGGTGGATCCCTAACAGACTCACTGCAGAACCTTAATAATAACTAATTAATAGTTAATTAAAATCCTGTGCGAATTAGTGTGTATTGGGGTACTTTTGTCTTAACTAGTTGAATCTACAAGTGGAAATATATTTATAATTAAAAATTATTTTAATTGAAAAAGTCATCATGAATTCAGCCTTTGACATTTTCTTGCGCTATGCTGTTCCTGTAACAAAAAAGAATGGATGGAAAAAGTTTAAATTTCGCAGGCATTTATAAAATTTAATTCAATATGCTTATATAATTTAGTTTATTAACATTATTTATATAGCAATTGAGCCATTTTGATATCATAAATGAATTACATGATAATCTTCCTAGTGTTGTGCAGCAATTATTCAAGAGATCAAACGAAGCTATTCTTAATATTACTAAGGAGTAGCTAGATTTTACTATTTAAAATTATTATAAATCAAAAAATTGATTTGTCTTCTTATGCTATGCAATTCATGATCACTGATGAAGAAGAAGACTCTTAATGTTTTTTTTATTATTTATAATTAATAAGCTAATC